>JAUCBJ010008890.1:0-200391 GCA_032718475.1 Nemertoderma westbladi | reverse complement strand
TATTTTCCCGTAAAGTACTCTGTGGTTGGTTTACCAGGGATAAAAAGGCCGTGTCCTTACTGTACTGGTGTTTTAGAGGACATAAAAGCCATTTCTTCTGTATTTGTACTTTAGAGGACATAATCCGCAATTTCGTGACGCAATAAGCTAGATACTCTTGAAAACAGTGTCGCTACCATGACGACGGCTAACAGCTGATATTGCCACGTCGAACATTTCTTTGTTCTTTGTTCTCTCTTTGTACGGTCAACCAATCAGAGCGTTTTTTGTCTCTGTGTTGGAGGTTGGATACAGAAACTCAGGAATTCAGTGTTATGTTTTTGCCCAGAGCCTAAGAACACCGGCTTTTGGCACCTCCGTGTTTCAGTCTTTAGCTTAACATTAGTAGGCTTAATTATAGAACGTATATCTGTTATCTTACTCATTTAATCATATCTCAACTAACTAAACAATTCATACCTCACTTAATAATCATTTATACCTTAACTTTACTGCTTTTACTGTCGGTTATTCCTTATATTTGTTGATGGAATATTATATCGGAATACTGATCAATTATCAGACATCCCAATCTTCTTGATATACTAAAGGTTAGAGAGACCGGTTACATATAAACGATTGCGACCTATGTTAAGTGGTTTGAAGTGAATCTAATGCTATTTCATAGGCCCGACATAAATTGTATGTTGCTCTCTTTATACGTGACTAAATTTAGTGAAGGTCGGCAGATTAGTGTGCAGTATTGTGCAGCATTGTGTATGATTGTAACTGATAACAAAGCATCTCCTAAAGAATGCGCCATATACGTGAATCTATAGCCATTTCGTTGTGTCTAGTTTAAGTCATAACTCTGTTTACATATTTAGAGCGCCACGTCCTAAAGGAACTGTTAATATTTCCCGAAAGTGAATAATATTTGTCAGAGATTATATATTACGATCAGTCGAATTACAGTAGGCTTACACCAGCAATCAAGTTAAGCTTCCGAATTCTGTCTCCCGGGTATATCCAGCGGGTGAATGATTGCGCATAGACTGGCTTCGGCTAATGTAGTGTATCAAATACTCGTCATAGGCTAAAGACTATCTATCATCTAAAAGACATCCTAATTTGGCAGGTTAAACTGTCAAAGGTCTTAAAAGCGCAAACACATACCGTACCATCCTTTGTGCTTATGCTCATCCGGTCAGAGACTTGCTGGTGACTTTCAAAGTTAACTGTCAAAATTTTGGTCTATTTCGAGTCAATAAAAAGACCAACACTAGAATCAGCCTGTTCTAATGAGCTGAGCTCCCTCTAGCGATTTTGAGAGTACTCCTAAGTCATCAGCAAAGACTAGATCAGTTAGGTACTCGGCAGGATTTCCTCGACTTCTGGAGCCAGTAGGTGGTGTTACCATCACACCATCATCATTATGATGATTTAAGGACATGCGTAGACCATAGTCAACCATAATTATGAGCAAGAATGGCACAAGTGTGTTCTCCCTGGAGGACTCCCCATAACACTTAGAATGGTCTGTGTCACGGTCAACAGTATACACACATGTCGTCGAACCATCGTATACTGATCTTATTGCTGTAATAATTTCATCAGGAATCCCATATTATATTGAACATACGTGAGCGAGAGACTGAATCAAAGGCCTTGAAGAAGTCAACAAAGATAACAGCCAGATGCCAATCCTTCTAAGTGCCGAAATTGGCTCCATGGTCCCACGACCTTTACGGGACCCATTCTGATTTCGACGTAGCAGTCTCTCAGTGGGATCCCTGATGCGTTTTAATAGAATTCTATTGTATAGCTTTGCATCAATCGAGATCAATGAGATTACCCGAAAAGAACCATGGAGTGTTAGGTTGCCCTTCTTGGGAACTGAAACCAACTTATTTGTTTTCATTTCTTGTGGGACTCTTGTCGTTCTGTACATGTTTTCTATGGTGGGATTAATGATTCAAACATTCAGGTAGTTTAAAGACCTCAGGGGGGACACCATCTACTCCACTGGCACGATTGGTCTTAATGCTCTTTGCAGCAGCCTTCACTTCAGTAAAGGAAATATCGCCAATGGGAATATCTGGGAGTACAGACTTAGAAACTTTTACTTCTCTAAAGTTATCGGGCAATACCCTGTCATTATTGAGGAGCTTTTAAAATTGGGACTTTCAAATGGGAAGTTGATCGATTTCCATGCCTGGGATGATTTCCTGCTGTCGTCAGCATCATTGATGGCATCAACCTGTTGGTTTATAAGCTCCTGTAGATTAACATAGCACTGCCTGTTCAGTGATCTAGATGCAGCCTTAACTGCATTCTTGGCCGCTGTAGTCTTTTTGAGCCGGGACTCTTTCTGCGCCTTATGGATGTCATTTCGGCACTTCCGAATTATATGGTTAGTCCAGGGGGCCTTTTTCCTTTTTCGAGGGTATACAGGAACTTTAACCCCATTAACAAGGATACTGGATGCACTACCATTGGGCAAGGACTAACAAAATTGCATCTATATTGCCAATTTTATTGATTACAAACCTATACTGGCCATTGCTTTTGCCGCACTAGTGCCACTCTAGCTGTAGTTAAGGGAGCTATAGTAGAGTAGTTCGAAGTAACTCATGCATCCTGGTTGGCAATCGGAATCTATCTCAGCGCCACATCGAACATACAGTAGCGTTAGGGTAGGGAGCAAAGAGAATGGCGACAGTGTGCAGTAAAACTGAACGGACACAAACGATGATGACTCAATTTGGTTCAGCCGACAAATGTCAAGTTGGATCAACGATTTATCACATCCATTCAGGAGGTGACGTAACAATAAACTTTAATTAGATATAAATGTATAATAAATACTGTGTAATGGATGTTACGTGTTATTATTATTATTATAAATATATTTAAAATAAATATATTAAATAATTAACTGTTAATTAATTTTTCTTATATTCGAAATACAGTAGTAGGCCTACATTATTAAAATGTTTGAATGAGCAACCATGAAATTGTTTCTTCACATAACAAACCAACAAACGCTGTTGATTCATAAACTTGGCGTAATGTAACAAAATTACGTTCATCATTGTGTGCAAAGGTCACTATGCAGCATTATGACCCGAGTTTATTTATGTACCGAGCGAGCGCAGCGAGGGAGGTTTAAATAAATAAACAATAATATGGTAGGCCCTACTTTGCACAAAATGATGTAATAACTATATAGGCCTACGACATTGTTCATAAAATACTGTAATACTTTATAGGCCTACTGTAGCGTTTCGCCACGAGTGATTAAAACGACGGCCGTAAAAGCTTTAAAGTGATAATTATAAACAATGGCGAATCTAATTTTATTTGTTTGTTGGGAATTATTTTGTAATTATGCACTTAAAGTTTCTAGAACATCCAAATAATTACCCGATGACATACTGAAAATACTATACATAGGCCTACAGTAGTAAATGTATGGCGTAGGGACATCCTGAGAAATAATGTCGCACTGCGATTTAAAGTTGGAAAATATGTCGCCCTGGCAATTTGGTAGCGCGAAATTAATTTCATACAAATTAATAAATACAGTTGTTGTTATTAGTCAATCACAGTTACAGTGTAAACTGTCTTTGTGTTTATTTGAGTAACCATAGCATCTCAAACTATGTTCGAAAAATTTATTGGAAAAGTTACATAATTTTTTGATTAATTTATGTTAATTTCCGTAGTTTAAAATCACACACAAGAACACATATAATTAGGCTATCTACAGTATATCTACTACAATATGAATCAAACTATTTCGGATGCAATACGTTTAACTAAATCATTTGAGGAGTTTAAGCGCGATAGTGATGTATTCAAAGGTAGCATACATACGAATACAGCTGATGATGTGGGGCCGAAAGTAACTTGTGATGTCAGCGACAGTCCCACATATGATGGTGACAACGCCTTAAAAGAGTATCCTATTGGCCCAAAACAAAAACGTCAACCCGTCAAAAATATGGCGCATGCACACGTTAAAAACCAAACAGGTAAATCACAATTGAATGCGGAATATACAGTTGTTAAAGCGTATATACAGTATCGTTATTACAGTAGATGCGGGATCTCACCCTTCTTGGGCGAAAAACTAAAGAAAAAAGTTTATTTAACTTAACCTAACTACAGTAACTAACTACCTATGCTAAGCCTACTCTGTTCTATGACAGGCCTACTTAATCAAACTTATTTCAGAAAACAATTTGAAGAAATGTTTGAGGGGTGAAAGAGAAAGCGGCATAAAAGAATCATTGGAAAATAATGATAATCAGAAAAACGGAAACTTGAAGAAGCAGTTAAAACGAGTTCTAATGGATAATGTTCTATTGAGATCTAAGTTAGGAGTAGCTACAAGTCACGTTAAGCACACGAATGTAAGATATTCACAGTGGTTATATTCAGTATAATAAATAAAAAGGCATTGCTTAAATATCGGTGGGGTAGGCCCAAACTTTTTACTGTAGTTTATACTAATTAAATAATAATAATAATTTGCAACTATTCTCTAATTTTAGACTGTATTAGCAGCAATGCAAGTAGACATGGTCAACAAGGAGAAAGTGGTGAGAGAACGTGACATGGAATTGAAGAGGCAAACGAGATTATTAGACGAACTTAAAGAGGACAATGCTGAACTTAAGAGGTACAGTAAGGTAGTACAGTATGTTTGGATATCATTGGTGATTTTGATTTCCGCATATGTGTAGAGAGAGTTGATACTGTAGTAGGCCTATACATACAGTACTCCAGGCAATCTAGGCAAAACTATGGGGTACAGTAACCCAAAATTAATTCGTAATTCAGCCGAACCAAATTTTTTATTTTACAGTACATTATTTTGCCTTATACAATACTGTTAATAATAATTGGTGACTCGTGGGCTTTTCCCCGAAATCGGTGCCACAATAAACTTTAGTCCAATGACTATCTATTGACTGATCTACGACCTTATAGGCATAAATGCTGTAATTGCAAATTTATTTCCAGAAAACCGGAAATTTGTCTAGTCATTTAATGTGTACACCTGATACTACTCGTAGCTGTTCGTAGGCTACTGAAACTGAGAAAAGCTTGTCGGTTCCGGTTGTGGTTCTGTTGGGGGTTTAATGGTTACACCCCTTAAACGTATTGCATGCAATATGTTTCGAATGCTTGTTCCTACAGTGACGTCCGTACATTGATTCCGGTTAGTATAGTAAGGGTAGGTTAGTAGGTCGGATCATGGTTTGAGCCTCCGAGAAGATCACTAGCGCACGTGCCATCTAATTGCCTTCGATATGCCAACAAAGAGGTTATTTATTACATTATATTTCAGTAAAATAGAACAGTATTACGTTGTCTTCGTTGATAATCTGAATAATGAGTTAGAGAGGAAGCGTAAAGAGATGAACAGCTACCGTTTAATCATTCCTCGACTCACAGACTTACTGCAGCAAGCTAATCACAAACTAGATTTGGCTACTTCAAAACAACCAGGAGTTTTGTAAGTGTAACATATACTGTATTTAATTAACTTATAAAAATTAATAAAATAAAGTAATAAAATTTAAGAGTGTTAGTGTAACTGGAAGGAAACCAGTAGACATTGGGATGAATCACGTGCGCTTACATGGGATTCAACATCAACATGTTCACTTTGATTTGTCCAATTACATTTGAACCAAATGTCCTGTGGGGTAAACGACAGAGTAAGCGCGCTTAGCGTAAGGGTACCGCTGATTCAACCTTTGTCTGTTTGGTCTGCTGTCGGTTTATGTTGAAAGCTAATAACTCAACCTCTTACAACCACACACACAGCCTACACTGTAGTCTATAGAATTTGTGTGTGGGGACTCAGCAGTTATCCAGTATATCCCGTTAGACGGTGACTATCAGACTATACAGCGGTTGAACCTTGAAATAATTATAACCGTTTGCTAACTTTCCTTACTTCGTCCTGCTACTGTAAATTTGCAATATTTAATCAACCCGAGTGTCAGGTGGTCAAGAATTAACGAGCCTGTACAGTAATTTGACGGGCATTACTGTAATAGGGTTGGTGCTAGAAAAAAATTTTGGGCTAGAAACAAACGAATAAGGGGTAACAATATGCCCTGAATCGAGTGGCGGGGAGTGTTTTTTGTAAAAACACGAGGAAACGGTCGAAATGGCGGGTTTAAGTAAGCCCGGGAAGCCAATTTTGAAAATCGGCTGTGATTGGCTGCAAAGTATCGGTATGCAAGTAGGCCTACTGTACATAGTACTGAACCACTCAGCCCTATCCACCTATTGCATTGCAGTATCGCTGTATTGCAGTGCAGCTTAAGTTAATTAAGTTGAAATGTGTACCGGTCAGCGGTAGCGTAAGAGTGGTACAGCGGTAGGTTTACTCAACTTAATGAACATAAGCAACAATAGGCCTACAGTACAGCAATATGCATACTCTGATAACTGCAATGCAATAGGTGGCTAGGGCTGAGTTGGTGAGTGCTTGCATACGGGGTCTGGCAATCTACCAAGTTTACAAAATTGCAAACAGAACTTTATTAATGTTCAGGTGAATTTAAGTGATTGTAGTGTTAGGGGGTGTCCATTTTCGGACAACTCTTCGATTTATCACTCTCAGCGTTTCAAAATTGTTTGGTTTTAGCTATAATTTGGATTAGGTACCTAAGATGCTATTCTAGATGACAGGTAAGAAAAATTCTATTTTTCGCTATTTAATATTAGTTAATACGAGTTAAAAATAAAAAATTTGGTTGCGCTTAAAATCCTAAGGCTTTCACAGTTTTGAATGGAATCACATGAAATTTTTTCATGAATTTTTTAGGTTTGTTGTTTTGAAGTTAACAATTTCATTAAAAAAATATTTGGAGATAATCGTCCTTTTATTATACATAGTAATAGTAATTTCAATAGGTCGCCCTGAATGGAAATTGTTATATCTTAAAAATGAAAAGAGCTATTAATGAAAATTTATGAATTATTTATAAATTCAAATTTATGAAAATGATTTCGACATATTTTGGACCAAAATGGTGTACCCCCCCCCCCCCCCCCCCCAAAGACTCCGCTTTCAATTGATATAAGCCACGGTGAAATGATTGATTAATTGTGTTTTTGAATGGATCTAACATTCCCCCCCCCCCCCCCTAGAAAGCAATATAATAAATTATCTGAGCACAGCGTAGTGGCGTCAAATATATAGCAGCCAATCACAGCCGATTTTCAAAATTGGCTTCCCGCTTTTACTTACACCCGCCATTTCGACAGTTTCCTCGTGTTTTTTACAAAAAACACACCCCGCCACTCGATTCAGAGCACCTTGTTACCCCTTATTCGATTCTTTCTAGCCCAACAATTGTTTCGCGCACCAACACTATTTACGCTATTTTATTTATGAATATGGCACTTTTTTTAACAATTCTAGAGACAAGGATATAAATACCACACAGTTGTTTTTGAACACCGCCACTATGCGTTCGACCAAGGATAGCAGACAAGCAACAGTGACACCACCAAAACCTTCATTTGAAAGTGGACAGGAAATAAAAACAGCCTTAGAGGAAATTCGTAAATTTCGTGTCATTGAAGAGAGAGAATTTCGACAGAATAGGATGGCTTTAGTGGAATATGAACATCCATCTGAGTCCGGACAGGTAAATACAGTACATAACAGTCACGTAGCCCTCAGTATGTAGATAATATCTTTGGCAATTTTGGGTGAAATTTAAAACGGTTTCAGATTCTGAATCTGCAGATGAAGGCGCGGTTCCAATGATATCTATATTACATTCAAAAGACGAAAAATAAAGCTGTTCTGAAGTGCGTAAATATTGCCAAGTAGGCAATACCATACCAAATTGCGTAGCATATGATTTAAATTTGAAAAAAATTAGGGGAGGGGGGCCATCCGACTTGCTAAACGGTTTTTGTACTAAGGGATTTAAGGGATATGATGTAGGGAAGAGTAAGGAGGGTTGAACCAAAATTAACAAAAAATTGATTTATTCTGTTCCACATCGTAGCTTCAGGCTGAAATTGCACAAATACCTAAAACAATCTATTCCGCATCTATTGGAATATTAAGGTACTAAAATCATGTATTATATGAGAAATAAGCGTTTTCCCGAGCCGAGTTTTCTGGGTTGCGCCTCCCCGAGTTTTCGGGATTACGCCTCCTACCCCATATAAGAGGCTTGAATCATGGGGGTTAGGAGGGTTGTACTGTACCACCCATACAGTAGAAGCAATTTTATCAAATGAAAATGTGTCAATGAAAATTTGTCTTTCTGTCTGTTTGTCTGTGTTTTTTTCAGTATTTGACATGTCACTTTTGTCACTTTCTAACTCAATTAATAACTGTCGTTTTTTAATTTGACAATAATACCAGTGAAATATATCATTGCACATTTCATTAAAAGATCATTAATTAAGTGTAGGCCTAATTCACATTGAATTGATTATGATTTACTTCGTTCAAATATAGTTAATCGCGTGCGTTTATTATTCTCCCCCCTCGAGTGACTATAGCCTGTGGCTCTGGTTCTCACTATGAACATCTGCCGACTCTGCCTCTACCGTTATTCGCTACCTGACACCACGGGTTGACAAGAAAGCAACAATGTTAAAACAAGCCTCTCAATTAGTCCTTCTAAATACCACCCATACCTGTAGATAAATATCCAGAACAACCAATAGGAAAGTGGTTCAACCCTCCTACCCATCCATCCGAAGTGATTCAACCCTCCTACTCATCCATTGATTCAAGCCTCCCACACTACTCCATTTTTTGAAAAATGCATTGTGTACGAAAAGTGCAGAACAGTGACGTAATCATTGATACCTTATTTTGAAGCAGAATAAATTATTCACCAGAAAAGTATCATATTTATTGGTGAATTTTCAAATCAATTAAATGGGAGGGATCCAAATCAGTTCTAGAAAACCGGTGGCCAAAGTATACTTTCCTTCATAGCAAAACAGCATTTTGTCTGTTGGTCTAAAGACAAGAGTAGGAGCAGTTTTTAATTGTCTCTCTAATGATGTATCCATGGAAACGCCCAACCCAAGCGTTCTCATTTAAATGCACTGATCCACCCCTCCTCATGTTTCAACCATCCCTGCTCTCCTATATTATAGATATATATACTATCAGCATCAGTTAATAAATATACTGTACTGACTGACATATTCTGATGACATGTAGTCCCAAAAGCACTTCCAAAAGTATTTTACGTTATAGAAATCCGTCATCGAAGTGAATAAATCCACCAGGAGACATTCAACCAGTACCAAAGGCTCTTCTAGTAAAAGCTTTAGCAGTGCGACAAACTCCGGAACTAAAGGCAGTGCGACAGACTCCGGAACTAAAGGCAGTGCGACAGACTCCGGAACTAAAGGCAGTGCGACAGACTCCGGAACTAAAGGCTCAAATTCGCAGATAAACTCCGCTATTAAAGGGTCATCCATTCAGATGGACTCCGCTAGTAAAGGGTCAACCATTCAGATGGACTCCGCTAGTAAAGGGTCCAACATTGAGCTAGGCCCCTGTTCTAAAGATTCAGTCATTCGTAAAATCTGCGCCTATAATAACGGATCAGGCAGTCAGAAGAGCTCTGGAAATGGGGGCGTCGGAAGTGGTAAGGAGTCCGCGATTAGGAACGGGTCTACCCATCAGAAACCATCCATCAACTTCGCCATTGGAGAAACGATATACAGGTCGTAGAAGGTTATTTTCACTAAACATTCCATTGGAGCTCGGTCTTCGATTCTAAAGGGTTTCCGTGGTAGTCGGATTAGCACCAGTTAAAGTCTGAATGGGTTTCAAATTGGTAAACATCAACTCAAACCTAGTCGAGTTAAGTTAGGCTAAATAATCATTCATTTATTTTCGTTTAATATTTATTTTTCTACATCCTGATATGTCATACAAAAATGTGGATAAATTGGGCAAAGGAAATCAGCACGATTATAATATCGATATTTCTGTGTGTGCCGTATAATATTTTTATAATTTATTTTTGGTGTTTTGGGTGAATGACGAGTGGTTTCATATTATTATAACTTTCGTTGGGCACCGTTTTGCATCCCACCTGCATCCCATTTTGTATCCCTACCCTGTGGCCTGACCGATGGCTATCTTTTTTATATTACTATACTTCATTACCTTCACCAAATTAAAACCTAATTTCTTCAAGACGTTACATACCTTTCATAGTTTGAAGACATTATTCATTGCATATAACTAATATAATAGAACCCGTGGGTTGTTGGTGAGTAAAATGCGTCCATGGGAACGGTCAATAACAGAGTATTGAGCTATAGATTGCATGCATAATTAACTATTTGGATGGATTCAACAACAACAACAACAACATACTGTACAGTAAGTGAAATCCAATCAGAGTATTCTCCTCCACTAATTAAATGGTGATTCGCCTCCTCTGACATTTCAGCACTAAGCCTACATACTGTACTCTACAGACCAATCAGGCTACTAATTGTTCCGGCACCGGATGAAGTCTCATTTAGCCCATATTGTGTACCAAAAGATAAATTCATAAATTTTTACCAAGAAAAATATATTTGATCGGGCCAAGGTTTATTTACTTGTCTTACCAGAGATTTTTATATAAAGAGGTTAACTGTATTATTCTTATCCAACTATCAATGGCGACACACTGCCGCCTTTAACCATTTTAAATGTTTTTAAATCGTTGATTTGAACCCCATGGGCGTCACACTGCCGCCAAAATCATTTGTAACAAAATTATTGCTAAATTGAAATTAAGTTGCTAAAATTATGTAATTTAAAATACCCTCAAACCAATAGGAATCCCTTCAAGCTAAAATAAAAAAATATTTTCTATACCAGTTTTTCCTACCGAACACGAATATTAACTCCATTTCTCCACCCCAAAAGTTATAAGAAAGTTATAAGACCTGGGGGTCATGATAATATATGTCAAGGCGGCACTCCTTGGCGGCAAGGACCCAGGGCGGCAAGGCCGCCCTAGGGGTTACGTTATAATTACAGTATATATAGGCGGCACACTGCCGCCTTTATGAGCATGGCCATGAATTATTTAGAATGAAAAAGGCGGTAGTGTGCCGCCTTTTTTAAGTGTTGGTACGCAAAGGGTTAAAAATATTACCGGTATTGATTTTAAAACCAACAAAATCAAAAATATTTGGAAATAATACAACATTTGGCCTTGGACATGCGTTTGTAGCATTGTAGGCCTACCACATACTTAAATAAAACAACCGCCGCTTATTAATTTGGCAATGACATGCTTAGTTGTCAAACGTTGCTAAGTTGGAGCAATAATAATTCAGTATTTACTCTACATTTGAATTACAATATAGGCTACAATTCATGGGTGTGCAAATTAGATAATACTCTCTACTGTAGACTTATGTAGATTAACTTTCAATCAATTTTTAGACTAAGCTCTAAATAATTCAATGTTAAATAATTATTTGATGAAATGTAACTTATTGATTAATAATAAACATTTTGTATGGTAAAGAACATGAAGGGTGAGATATGGGTGATTCAACTAATGACAGAACTCCATCACATAACGGAGAAACCAACACTTCGGGTGTTCCAAGAACTAATAATGTTGATTATGGCGGATTGGCACACCCATATCGTGGAGGATTAGCTAGAAAAAGATCGCGAGATCAGATGCAAGATATCCCAACCCTAGACGGTTATGTCACATCTTCTTCAATCGACGCTGCAGTGCATAGGCGATCATCAACTAATCCAATTGATTCTGCTATATCTGTTCTAGAAGCCACGGCTTCTAGAATCACTCCATCGACTACATCTGTTGCACCTGTAGTCTTAAGACAAAACGTTCCATCTTCATTTCAGTTCCCAATACTTTCTCCAATTATTCGTATATCATTGCCGGATATCCCGACACTGACATTTGCGCGTTTATCAGCTCCCTCGACTACTTCTCCTCCGTCGACATCAATAGTATCAAACGCTGCAATAACTTACACATCTTCCGTTACTACTGACAGACCGATAATGAGCCCAAGTAGTTCAGGAACTAATTCTAACTCGACGACGCCCTTAGAATTTCCAACGCCACACAGTCATTCTCTTTACGATACGGTGCAAATTGTTAGTCGCAGCGAACTAATATCGCGGATATCTTCGGATGCGCATCGGTTGATGACCACACAGACTGATTCTATAAGGCAACTGTTTAACTTCGCTACATGTTCTCCCGCTAGCGATTTTTCCTTGATATCACTTTCAAATGAAGGAAATACATCCTTAACTCAGGGCTCAGCACCACCATCAACATCGGATTTGTATCTGGTGCATATATCGTCAAATTCCACAGATTTATGTCCATCTGTGTCAATGCATGTTGTAATTTCACCAACAACGTTAGTAAATTACACCACAAGCCCCACAACCTCATCATCTGATCTCATTACAACAACAAGGTCTGTAACCGACCCCACAACGTCATCATCAGACGTCATTTCTGCAACACCCCCAGTAACTGACAGCACAACTTCTTCTTCTGTTGTCATTTCAGTACCAGCGCAAGTAAATCGCACCACAACCTCATCATCTGACCTCATATCAACAACAAGGTCTGTAACCGACAGCACAATGTCACCATCTGATGTCATTTCAGCAACACCACCAGTAACTGACACCACAACTTCATCTTCTGATGTAATTTCAGCACCAGCGCAAGTAAATCACACTACAACCTCATCATCTGACCTCATATCAACAACAAGGTCAGTAACTGACAGCACAATGTCACCATCTGATGTCATTTCTGCAACACACCCAGTAACTGACAGCACAACTTCATCTTCTGATGTCATTTCAGCACCAGCGCAAGTAAATCACACCACAACCTCATCATCTGACCTCATATCAATAACAAGGTCAGTAACTGACAGCACAATGTCACCATCTGATGTCATTTCTGCAACACACCCAGTAACTGACAGCACAACTTCGTCTTCTGATGTCATTTCAGCACCAGCGCAAGTAAATCACACCACAACCTCATCATCTGACCTCATATCAACAACAAGGTCAGTAACTGACAGCACAATGTCACCATCTGATGTCATTTCTGCAACACACCCAGTAACTGACTGCACAACTTCATCTTCTGATGTCATTTCAGCACCAGCGCAAGTAAATCACACCAAAACCTCATCATCTGACCTCATATCAACAACAAGGTCAGTAACTGACAGCACAATGTCACCATCTGATGTCATTTCTGCAACACACCCAGTAACTGACAGCACAACTTCATCTTCTGATGTCATTTCAGCACCAGCGCAAGTAAATCACACCACAACCTCATCATCTGACCTCATATCCACAACAAGGTCTGTAACCGACACCACAACTTCACCATCTGATGTAATTTCAGAACCAGCGCAAGTGACTGACACTACAACATCATCATCTGATGTCATTTCAGCAACAACACCAGTAACTGTAACTGACAGCATTACTTCATCATCTATTTCCTCTAATTCCATTGCCTTATCCATAAACTTACCAAGTAACGAATCGACGTCAGCAGTAGTAACAACGGCTTCCAGTAGACCCGACAACTTTTGCACTTGGGTTAACTTATTTCCAGTAACTACGTCAAGTACAGAAGACACTGGTGAACCAGCTGGTGAATCTAATAATTTAAGTAACGACAGTCAAGTGACTAGGGATACAGAGACATCAACCTTTCTACAGTCTCAATCGGCGCAAATTTCAAACATACTTGCAAATTTTAGGCCTAATGTGAGCAGAAATATTGTGACCTTGTCCAGTGAGGTCAATACTCCAGTAGTACCGACAACAGCTACCAGCTGCACCACCCCATCGACATACAGCTACACAGCAACTCCAACATCATCCTTAATAAATATTCACTTAGCTCCATTGTCGGATCAACAGATTAATAATCTCAAATTGCATTTAACTGAGGATGTTATCCAACCTGGTAGAATCATACACATTACAAGTATAATTCGACGCTGTTTATCAGATCGAGGTGCAGGACGAGGGAACTTTAAATCTCCATCCGGGGTGGCTGTGTGTTCCGAACTCAATGGCTTCGCGGTCATAGACAGCGGCAACAGTCGGATTCAGGTTGTGAGTTTCGATGGTGAAGTCGTTGATGTGATTCCAGTCGGAGGTAAAGCGAAGCACATCGGGGGGATAGCGGGGGGAGATTTCCTGGTTAGTGGAGACACGTCAATAAAGCGGATTGGAAGAGAAAAAAAGGTCAACTTTATTTTACGATGCAAGAAACGCTTTAATAACGATAAACTCGGTAAGCGAGGGTTTAGGGGTGTAGCTGGAGGTATTGGTGAAGACACTGATGGGTTTATTTACATTATAGGGGACAGAGGAGACACTATAATTAAGATCAAGAATGATTTACCAGAACGATCGTACAAATTGAATGCACAGAAACGCGTGGCAATAGAAGGTACTCAAATATGGACAGCAGATAATCGCATGCCTAGAGTTAAAGGAATATCCAAGCTAGCTTATTTTGGTAGTGGGACACTCGATATAGCCTTTTGCGGAAAATGTAAATCGTTAAAGGCCTTGCAGAAATACAAAACCTCTGGTTCCACCGAGATTGTGAAAAGATATAACTCGCAACTTTCCTCATTAACAACAGAGATGTTTACTTCTCAGAGAGTCACAACAGAAGAGAAAAATATACAACCGCTTTCAGGCCACATTGGTAAGATACTGGGAGCTTATAAACTAGCCATCGATGAAAAAGGTGTATATTTCTTTGCGACTAAAAGTAAAGTGGTCGATAGGGAATTAGAGGATATGACTTCGGTGCACGCTTACACACACAACGGCCTGTACCTGGGGACGGTAGCGGTAGGTCATTCTCAGATAGGAGGCATTGCAGCGTATAAAGGGACAATGGTGATAACGGAAACACAGTTAGATCGGGTGTTTGTATATCATTATATTATTAATGGTGATTTGGAGTAAAAAGCTAAACATCATTACAAAAACTGTAATAATAATAATAAAAAATACTATTGCAATAATAATAAATTAATAATATTATCAATATCAATAAAAAATATACTGTAATAATAATAATAATCAATTTTAAAGTTACTAATTTGCAATTACGTATAATTAATAACATTAAATTATTATAAAATGAACCATATGTTTTTTATATTATAATTTATAAAATTAATTTATGTATTTATTTTTTAACTTATATACCTATAACATGGATCTGGAAGTCAGGTGAGCCTTCAAAGTATTGAGTCACCTTTGAATACTTAAGGGAAAGGCCTGGGCAGCAGTGGATGGGCTTTCCAGGATTTGGAAGTCACACAGAATATGCCGTAAATTTAGATTAAATTATTTAGAGCTGCAGTAGTACCAGTGCTCCCACATGGGAGTCCATGTTGTGCTCTAACTGCCGAGGACACCAAATCTTCGGATGGCACATAACACGGGAATGCTACGTGGGTTCTATGTATCATGTACAATGCATTCATATCCACCAGACACTACAGGCCTACACCATTGTACTGTAGGTATGCCACTAGCATGCCAGGCGCGCAATACAAACATACATACCGGTACATACATACACAATTTGAGCTTTAGATATAGAAGTATCTGGGGAAATTTCCCTCCGGTTCAGAATAGCCATTAACACATGACCCAATGAGAAGCTTTACTTAAGATATACTATTACAGTATATAGACCCCCACCTTTTCCTGTTAGTTGCCAGTACATAGTCTGATGCAGACCGGTAGGTCGAAAACGTTTACTATTGTATCTTTATTTAATATAATATAACCAGCTAAAGACCCTCAATATTTTATTTTATTTCTATCTCTCATAGATTATACATTATATTGTAACGGGTTTCTTGCTTTGCTTTACACTTGGGTCTGCCTACAAACCATTAAAAGCCAATTATTACGGCATAAACACAGCCATAACGCTTCGCGCGTCTGGCTTCTACATTAGTATTTATAGTATCTATTAATACTGTAGATACCACTGTAGATGCTCACAAATTTAGTTTGGATTGTCAAGCTGCAGTTGATGATGATGTGTTTCACCAACATTAATTAATTTTAAAATATATTAATTCTACTCGCTTAGTTCCACTGAAGCTTATTAGAAGACCGTTACTGTAAAAGTATTCACTATTTATCTATCTATGTATGTATGTATGTATGTATGTATGTATGTATGTATGTATGTATGTATGTATGTATGTATGTATGTATGTATGTATGTATGTATGTATATCAGCCAGATGAACTCCTCCGAAGCTATAGCTCGTCCGTCAATGAAAGTTATATCAATCGACGCAGCTCAATAAGATAAATTCTAAATAAAGATTGTAATAATATATTATTTTCTTTGAAGTTATAAATAAACCAAATTTAGTGTTCAGTGTGGGATAGGATATTTTATAAATAAACCAAGTTCAGTGTGGGATAGGATATTTTATAAATAAACCAAGTTCAGTGTAGGATAGGATATTTTATAAATAAACCAAGTTCAGTGTGGGATAGGATATTTTATAAATAAACCAAGTTCAGTGTGGGATAGGATATTTTATAAATAAACCAAGTTCAGTGTGGGATAGGATATTTTATAAATAAACCAAGTTCAGTGTGGGATAGGATATTTTATAAATAAACCAAGTTCAGTGTGGGATAGGATATTTTATAAATAAACCAAGTTCAGTGTGGGATATGATATTTTATAAATAAACCAAGTTCAGTGTGGGATAGGATATTTTATAAATAAACCAAGTTCAGTGTGGGATAGGATATTTTATAAATAAACCAAGTTCAGTGTGGGATAGGATATTTTATAAATAAACCAAGTTCAGTGTGGGATAGGATATTTTATATATAAACCAAGTTCAGTGTGGGATATGATATTTTATAAATAAACCAAGTACAGTGTTCAGTGTGGGATAGGATATTTTATAAATAAACCAAGTTCAGTGTGGGATAGGATATTTTATAAATAAACCAAGTTCAGTGTTCAGTGTGGGATAGGATATTTTATAAATAAACCAAGTTCAGTGTTCAGTGTGGGATAGGATATTTTATAAATAAACCAAGTTCAGTGTTCAGTGTGGGATAGGATATTTTATAAATAAACCAAGTTCAGTGTGGGATAGGATATTTTATAAATAAACCAAGTTCAGTGTAGGATAGGATATTTTATAAATAAACCAAGTTCAGTGTGGGATAGGATATTTTATAAATAAACCAAGTTCAGTGTGGGATAGGATATTTTATAAATAAACCAAGTTCAGTGTGGGATAGGATATTTTATAAATAAACCAAGTTCAGTGTGGGATAGGATATTTTATAAATAAACCAAGTTCAGTGTGGGATAGGATATTTTATAAATAAACCAAGTTCAGTGTGGGATATGATATTTTATAAATAAACCAAGTTCAGTGTGGGATATGATATTTTATATATAAACCAAGCTCAGTGTGGGATATGATATTTTATAAATAAACCAAGTTCAGTGTGGGATAGGATATTTTATAAATAAACCACGTTCAGTGTGGGATAGGATATTTTATAAATAAACCAAGTTCAGTGTGGGATAGGATATTTTATAAATAAACCAAGTTCAGTGTGGGATAGGATATTTTATAAATAAACCAAGTTCAGTGTGGGATAGGATATTTTATAAATAAACCAAGTTCAGTGTGGGATAGGATATTTTATAAATAAACCACGTTCAGTGTGGGATAGGATATTTTATAAATAAACCAAGTTCAGTGTGGGATAGGATATTTTATAAATAAACCAAGTTCAGTGTGGGATATGATATTTTATAAATAAACCAAGTTCAGTGTGGGATATGATATTTTATATATAAACCAAGTTCAGTGTGGGATATGATATTTTATAAATAAACCAAGTTCAGTGTGGGATAGGATATTTTATAAATAAACCAAGTTCAGTGTGGGATAGGATATTTTATAAATAAACCAAGTTCAGTGTGGGATAGGATATTTTATAAATAAACCAAGTTCAGTGTGGGATAGGATATTTTATAAATAAACCAAGTTCAGTGTGGGATAGGATATTTTATAAATAAACCAAGTTCAGTGTGGGATAGGATATTTTATAAATAAACCAAGTTCAGTGTGGGATAGGATATTTTATAAATAAACCAAGTTCAGTGTTCAGTGTGGGATAGGATATTTTATAAATAAACCAAGTTCAGTGTGGGATAGGATATTTTATAAATAAACCAAGTTCAGTGTGGGATAGGATATTTTATAAATAAACCAAGTACAGTGTTCAGTGTGGGATAGGATATTTTATAAATAAACCAAGTTCAGTGTTCAGTGTGGGATAGGATATTTTATAAATAAACCAAGTTCAGTGTGGGATAGGATGTTTTATAAATAAACCAAGTTCAGTGTGGGATAGGATATTTTATAAATAAACCAAGTTCAGTGTGGGATAGGATATTTTATAAATAAACCAAGTTCAGTGTGGGATAGGATATTTTATAAATAAACCAAGTACAGTGTTCAGTGTGGGATAGGATATTTTATAAATAAACCAAGTTCAGTGTTCAGTGTGGGATAGGATATTTTATAAATAAACCAAGTTCAGTGTTCAGTGTGGGATAGGATATTTTATAAATAAACCAAGTTCAGTGTTCAGTGCGGGATAGGATGTTTTATAAATAAACCAAGTTCAGTGTGGGATAGGATATTTTATAAATAAACCAAGTTCAGTGTTCAGTTTGGGATAGGATATTTTATAAATAAACCAAGTTCAGTGTGGGATAGGATATTTTATAAATAAACCAAGTTCAGTGTGGGATAGGATATTTTATAAATAAACCAAGTTCAGTGTGGGATAGGATGTTTTATAAATAAACCAAGTTCAGTGTTCAGTGCGGGATAGGATGTTTTATAAATAAACCAAGTTCAGTGTGGGATAGGATATTTTATAAATAAACCAAGTTCAGTGTTCAGTTTGGGATAGGATATTTTATAAATAAACCAAGTTCAGTGTGGGATAGGATATTTTATAAATAAACCAAGTTCAGTGTGGGATAGGATATTTTATAAATAAACCAAGTTCAGTGTGGGATAGGATGTTTTATAAATAAACCAAGTTCAGTGTGGGGTAGGATATTTTATAAATAAACCAAGTTCAGTGTTCAGTGTGGGATAGGATATTTTATAAATAAACCAAGTTCAGTGTGGGATAGGATATTTTATAAATAAACCAAGTTCAGTGTGGGATAGGATATTTTATAAATAAACCAAGTTCAGTGTTCAGTGTTGGATAGGATATTTTATAAATAAACCAAGTTCAGTGTGGGATAGGATATTTTATAAATAAACCAAGTTCAGTGTTCAGTGTGGGATAGGATATTTTATAAATAAACCAAGTTCAGTGTGGGATAGGATGTTTTATAAATAAACCAAGTTCAGTGTGGGATAGGATATTTTATAAATAAACCAAGTTCAGTGTGGGATAGGATGTTTTATAAATAAACCAAGTTCAGTGTGGGATAGGATATTTTATAAATAAACCAAGTTCAGTGTGGGATAGGATATTTTATAAATAAACCAAGTTCAGTGTGGGATAGGATGTGTTATAAATAAACCAAGTTCAGTGTGGGATAGGATATTTTATAAATAAACCAAGTTCAGTGTTCAGTGTGGGATAGGATATTTTATAAATAAACCAAGTTCAGTGTGGGATAGGATATTTTATAAATAAACCAAGTTCAGTGTTCAGTGTGGGATAGGATATTTTATAAATAAACCAAGTTCAGTGTGGGATAGGATGTTTTATAAATAAACCAAGTTCAGTGTGGGATAGGATATTTTATAAATAAACCAAGTTCAGTGTGGGATAGGATGTTTTATAAATAAACCAAGTTCAGTGTGGGATAGGATATTTTATAAATAAACCAAGTTCAGTGTGGGATAGGATATTTTATAAATAAACCAAGTTCAGTGTGGGATAGGATGTTTTATAAATAAACCAAGTTCAGTGTGGGATAGGATATTTTATAAATAAACCAAGTTAAGTGTTCAGTGTGGGATAGGATATTTTATAAATAAACCAAGTTCAGTGTGGGATAGGATATTTTATAAATAAACCAAGTTCAGTGTGGGTTAGGATGTTTTATAAATAAACCAAGTTCAGTGTGGGATAGGATATTTTATAAATAAACCAAGTTCAGTGTGGGATAGGATATTTTATAAATAAACCAAGTTCAGTGTGGGATAGGATATTTTATAAATAAACCAAGTTCAGTGTGGGATAGGATATTTTATAAATAAACCAAGTTCAGTGTGGGATAGGATATTTTATAAATAAACCAAGTTCAGTGTGGGATAGGATATTTTATAAATAAACCAAGTTCAGTGTTCAGTGTGGGATAGGATATTTTATAAATAAATCCAAGTTCAGTGTTCAGTGTGGGATAGGATATTTTATAAATAAACCAAGTTCAGTGTTCAGTGTGGGATAGGATATTTTATAAATAAACCAAGTTCAGTGTTCAGTGTGGGATAGGATATTTTATAAATAAACCAAGTTCAGTGTGGGATAGGATATTTTATAAATAAACCAAGTTCAGTGTTCAGTGTGGGATAGGATATTTTATAAATAAACCAAGTTCAGTGTGGGATAGGATATTTTATAAATAAACCAAGTTCAGTGTGGGATAGGATATTTTATAAATAAACCAAGTTCAGTGTGGGATAGGATATTTTATAAATAAACCAAGTTCAGTGTGGGATAGGATATTTTATAAATAAACCAAGTTCAGTGTTCAGTGTGGGATAGGATATTTTATAAATAAACCAAGTTCAGTGTTCAGTGTGGGATAGGATATTTTATAAATAAACCAAGTTCAGTGTTCAGTGTGGGTTAGGATATTTTATAAATAAACCAAGTTCAGTGTTCAGTGTGGGATAGGATATTTTATAAATAAACCAAGTTCAGTGTGGGATAGGATATTTTATAAATAAACCAAGTTTAGTGTTCAGTGTGGGATAGGATATTTTATAAATAAACCAAGTTCAGTGTTCAGTGTGGGATAGGATATTTTATAAATAAACCAAGTTCAGTGTGGGATAGGATATTTTATAAATAAACCAAGTACAGTGTTCAGTGTGGGATAGGATATTTTATAAATAAACCAAGTTCAGTGTGGGATAGGATGTTTTATAAATAAACCAAGTTCAGTGTGGGATAGGATATTTTATAAATAAACCAAGTTCAGTGTGGGATAGGATATTTTATAAATAAACCAAGTTCAGTGTGGGATAGGATATTTTATAAATAAACCAAGTACAGTGTTCAGTGTGGGATAGGATATTTTATAAATAAACCAAGTTCAGTGTTCAGTGTGGGATAGGATATTTTATAAATAAACCAAGTTCAGTGTGGGATAGGATGTTTTATAAATAAACCAAGTTCAGTGTGGGATAGGATATTTTATAAATAAACCAAGTTCAGTGTTCAGTGTGGGATAGGATATTTTATAAATAAACCAAGTTCAGTGTGGGATAGGATATTTTATAAATAAACCAAGTTCAGTGTGGGATAGGATGTTTTATAAATAAACCAAGTTCAGTGTGGGATAGGATATTTTATAAATAAACCAAGTTCAGTGTGGGATAGGATATTTTATAAATAAACCAAGTTCAGTGTGGGATAGGATATTTTATAAATAAACCACGTTCAGTGTGGGATAGGATATTTTATAAATAAACCAAGTTCAGTGTGGGATAGGATATTTTATAAATAAACTAAGTTCAGTGTGGGATAGGATATTTTATATATAAACCAAGTTCAGTGTGGGATAGGATATTTTATAAATAAACCAAGTTCAGTGTTCAGTGTGGGATAGGATATTTTATAAATAAACCAAGTTCACTGTGGGATAGGATATTTTATAAATAAACCAAGTTCAGTGTTCAGTGTGGGATAGGATATTTTATAAATAAACCAAGTTCACTGTGGGATAGGATATTTTATAAATAAACCAAGTTCAGTGTGGGATAGGATATTTTATAAATAAACCAAGTTCAGTGTGGGATAGGATATTTTATAAATAAACCAAGTTCAGTGTGGGATAGGATATTTTATAAATAAACCAAGTTCAGTGTGGGATAGGATATTTTATAAATAAACCAAGTTCAGTGTGGGATAGGATATTTTATAAATAAACAACGTTCAGTGTTCAGTGCGGGATAGGATATTTTATAAATAAACCAAGTTCAGTGTTCAGTGTGGGATAGGATATTTTATAAAAAAACCAAGTTCAGTGTGGGATAGGATATTTTATAAATAAACCAAGTTCAGTGTGGGATAGGATATTTTATAAATAAACCAAGTTCAGTGTGGGATAGGATATTTTATAAATAAACCAAGTTCAGTGTGGGATAGGATATTTTATAAATAAACCAAGTTCAGTGTGGGATAGGATATTTTAAAAATAAACCAAGTTCAGTGTGGGATAGGATATTTTTTAAATAAACCAAGTTCAGTGTGGGATAGGATATTTTATAAATAAATCAAGTTCAGTGTGGGATAGGATATTTTATAAATAAATCAAGTTCACTGTGGGATAGGATATTTTATAAATAAACCAAGTTCAGTGTGGGATAGGATATTTTATAAATAAACCAAGTTCAGTGTGGGATAGGATATTTTATAAATAAACCACGTTCAGTGTTCAGTGCGGGATAGGATATTTTATAAATAAACCAAGTTCAGTGTGGGATAGGATATTTTATAAATAAACCACGTTCAGTGTTCAGTGCGGGATAGGATATTTTAAAAATAAACCAAGTTCAGTGTGGGATAGGATATTTTATAAATAAACCAAGTTCACTGTGGGATAGGATATTTTATAAATAAACCAAGTTCAGAGTGGGATAGGATATTTTATAAATAAACCAAGTTCAGTGTGGGATAGGATATTTTATAAATAAACCAAGTTCAGTGTGGGATAGGATATTTTACAAATAAACCAAGTTCAGTGTGGGATAGGATATTTTATAAATAAACCAAGTTCAGTGTGGGATAGGATATTTTATAAATAAACCAAGTTCAGTGTGGGATATGATATTTTATAAATAAACCAAGTTCAGTGTGGGATAGGATATTTTATATATAAACCAAGTTCAGTGTGGGATATGATATTTTATAAATAAACCAAGTTCAGTGTGGGATAGGATATTTTATAAATAAACCAAATTCAGTGTGGGATATGATATTTTATAAATAAACCAAGTTCAGTGTGGGATAGGATATTTTATAAATAAACCAAGTTCAGTGTTCAGTGTGGGATAGGATATTTTATAAATAAACCAAGTTCAGTGTGGGATAGGATATTTTATAAATAAACCAAGTTCAGTGTGGGATAGGATATTTTATAAATAAACCAAGTTCAGTGTTCAGTGTGGGATAGGATATTTTATAAATAAACCAAGTTCAGTGTTCAGTGTGGGATAGGATATTTTATAAATAAACCAAGTTCAGTGTTCAGTGTGGGATAGGATATTTTATAAATAAACCAAGTTCAGTGTTCAGTGTGGGATAGGATATTTTATAAATAAACCAAGTTCAGTGTTCAGTGTGGGATAGGATATTTTATAAATAAACCAAGTTCAGTGTAGGATAGGATATTTTATAAATAAACCAAGTTCAGTGTGGGATAGGATATTTTATAAATAAACCAAGTTCAGTGTGGGATAGGATATTTTATAAATAAACCAAGTTCAGTGTGGGATAGGATATTTTATAAATAAACCAAGTTCAGTGTGGGATATGATATTTTATAAATAAACCAAGTTCAGTGTGGGATAGGATATTTTATAAATAAACCAAGTTCAGTGTGGGATAGGATATTTTATAAATAAACCAAGTTCAGTGGGGGATAGGATATTTTATAAATAAACCAAGTTCAGTGTGGGATATGATATTTTATAAATAAACCAAGTTCAGTGTGGGATATGATATTTTATATATAAACCAAGTTCAGTGTGGGATATGATATTTTATAAATAAACCAAGTTCAGTGTGGGATAGGATATTTTATAAATAAACCAAGTTCAGTGTGGGATAGGATATTTTATAAATAAACCAAGTTCAGTGTGGGATAGGATATTTTATAAATAAACCAAGTTCAGTGTGGGATAGGATATTTTATAAATAAACCAAGTTCAGTGTGGGATAGGATATTTTATAAATAAACCAAGTTCAGTGTGGGATAGGATATTTTATAAATAAACCAAGTTCAGTGTGGGATAGGATATTTTATAAATAAACCAAGTTCAGTGTTCAGTGTGGGATAGGATATTTTATAAATAAACCAAGTTCAGTGTTCAGTGTGGGATAGGATATTTTATAAATAAACCAAGTTCAGTGTGGGATAGGATATTTTATAAATAAACCAAGTACAGTGTTCAGTGTGGGATAGGATATTTTATAAATAAACCAAGTTCAGTGTTCAGTGTGGGATAGGATATTTTATAAATAAACCAAGTTCAGTGTGGGATAGGATGTTTTATAAATAAACCAAGTTCAGTGTGGGATAGGATATTTTATAAATAAACCAAGTTCAGTGTGGGATAGGATATTTTATAAATAAACCAAGTTCAGTGTGGGATAGGATATTTTATAAATAAACCAAGTACAGTGTTCAGTGTGGGATAGGATATTTTATAAATAAACCAAGTTCAGTGTTCAGTGTGGGATAGGATATTTTATAAATAAACCAAGTTCAGTGTTCAGTGTGGGATAGGATATTTTATAAATAAACCAAGTTCAGTGTTCAGTGCGGGATAGGATGTTTTATAAATAAACCAAGTTCAGTGTGGGATAGGATATTTTATAAATAAACCAAGTTCAGTGTTCAGTTTGGGATAGGATATTTTATAAATAAACCAAGTTCAGTGTGGGATAGGATATTTTATAAATAAACCAAGTTCAGTGTGGGATAGGATATTTTATAAATAAACCAAGTTCAGTGTGGGATAGGATGTTTTATAAATAAACCAAGTTCAGTGTTCAGTGCGGGATAGGATGTTTTATAAATAAACCAAGTTCAGTGTGGGATAGGATATTTTATAAATAAACCAAGTTCAGTGTTCAGTTTGGGATAGGATATTTTATAAATAAACCAAGTTCAGTGTGGGATAGGATATTTTATAAATAAACCAAGTTCAGTGTGGGATAGGATATTTTATAAATAAACCAAGTTCAGTGTGGGATAGGATGTTTTATAAATAAACCAAGTTCAGTGTGGGATAGGATATTTTATAAATAAACCAAGTTCAGTGTTCAGTGTGGGATAGGATATTTTATAAATAAACCAAGTTCAGTGTGGGATAGGATATTTTATAAATAAACCAAGTTCAGTGTGGGATAGGATATTTTATAAATAAACCAAGTTCAGTGTTCAGTGTTGGATAGGATATTTTATAAATAAACCAAGTTCAGTGTGGGATAGGATATTTTATAAATAAACCAAGTTCAGTGTTCAGTGTGGGATAGGATATTTTATAAATAAACCAAGTTCAGTGTGGGATAGGATGTTTTATAAATAAACCAAGTTCAGTGTGGGATAGGATATTTTATAAATAAACCAAGTTCAGTGTGGGATAGGATGTTTTATAAATAAACCAAGTTCAGTGTGGGATAGGATATTTTATAAATAAACCAAGTTCAGTGTGGGATAGGATATTTTATAAATAAACCATGTTCAGTGTGGGATAGGATGTGTTATAAATAAACCAAGTTCAGTGTGGGATAGGATATTTTATAAATAAACCAAGTTCAGTGTTCAGTGTGGGATAGGATATTTTATAAATAAACCAAGTTCAGTGTGGGATAGGATATTTTATAAATAAACCAAGTTCAGTGTTCAGTGTGGGATAGGATATTTTATAAATAAACCAAGTTCAGTGTGGGATAGGATGTTTTATAAATAAACCAAGTTCAGTGTGGGATAGGATATTTTATAAATAAACCAAGTTCAGTGTGGGATAGGATGTTTTATAAATAAACCAAGTTCAGTGTGGGATAGGATATTTTATAAATAAACCAAGTTCAGTGTGGGATAGGATATTTTATAAATAAACCAAGTTCAGTGTGGGATAGGATGTTTTATAAATAAACCAATTTCAGTGTGGGATAGGATATTTTATAAATAAACCAAGTTAAGTGTTCAGTGTGGGATAGGATATTTTATAAATAAACCAAGTTCAGTGTGGGATAGGATATTTTATAAATAAACCAAGTTCAGTGTGGGTTAGGATGTTTTATAAATAAACCAAGTTCAGTGTGGGATAGGATATTTTATAAATAAACCAAGTTCAGTGTGGGATAGGATATTTTATAAATAAACCAAGTTCAGTGTGGGATAGGATATTTTATAAATAAACCAAGTTCAGTGTGGGATAGGATATTTTATAAATAAACCAAGTTCAGTGTGGGATAGGATATTTTATAAATAAACCAAGTTCAGTGTGGGATAGGATATTTTATAAATAAACCAAGTTCAGTGTTCAGTGTGGGATAGGATATTTTATAAATAAATCCAAGTTCAGTGTTCAGTGTGGGATAGGATATTTTATAAATAAACCAAGTTCAGTGTTCAGTGTTCAGTGTGGGATAGGATATTTTATAAATAAACCAAGTTCAGTGTTCAGTGTGGGATAGGATATTTTATAAATAAACCAAGTTCAGTGTGGGATAGGATATTTTATAAATAAACCAAGTTCAGTGTTCAGTGTGGGATAGGATATTTTATAAATAAACCAAGTTCAGTGTGGGATAGGATATTTTATAAATAAACCAAGTTCAGTGTGGGATAGGATATTTTATAAATAAACCAAGTTCAGTGTGGGATAGGATATTTTATAAATAAACCAAGTTCAGTGTGGGATAGGATATTTTATAAATAAACCAAGTTCAGTGTTCAGTGTGGGATAGGATATTTTATAAATAAACCAAGTTCAGTGTTCAGTGTGGGATAGGATATTTTATAAATAAACCAAGTTCAGTGTTCAGTGTGGGTTAGGATATTTTATAAATAAACCAAGTTCAGTGTTCAGTGTGGGATAGGATATTTTATAAATAAACCAAGTTCAGTGTGGGATAGGATATTTTATAAATAAACCAAGTTTAGTGTTCAGTGTGGGATAGGATATTTTATAAATAAACCAAGTTCAGTGTTCAGTGTGGGATAGGATATTTTATAAATAAACCAAGTTCAGTGTGGGATAGGATATTTTATAAATAAACCAAGTACAGTGTTCAGTGTGGGATAGGATATTTTATAAATAAACCAAGTTCAGTGTTCAGTGTGGGATAGGATATTTTATAAATAAACCAAGTTCAGTGTGGGATAGGATGTTTTATAAATAAACCAAGTTCAGTGTGGGATAGGATATTTTATAAATAAACCAAGTTCAGTGTGGGATAGGATATTTTATAAATAAACCAAGTTCAGTGTGGGATAGGATATTTTATAAATAAACCAAGTACAGTGTTCAGTGTGGGATAGGATATTTTATAAATAAACCAAGTTCAGTGTTCAGTGTGGGATAGGATATTTTATAAATAAACCAAGTTCAGTGTGGGATAGGATGTTTTATAAATAAACCAAGTTCAGTGTGGGATAGGATATTTTATAAATAAACCAAGTTCAGTGTTCAGTGTGGGATAGGATATTTTATAAATAAACCAAGTTCAGTGTGGGATAGGATATTTTATAAATAAACCAAGTTCAGTGTGGGATAGGATGTTTTATAAATAAACCAAGTTCAGTGTGGGATAGGATATTTTATAAATAAACCAAGTTCAGTGTGGGATAGGATATTTTATAAATAAACCAAGTTCAGTGTGGGATAGGATATTTTATAAATAAACCACGTTCAGTGTGGGATAGGATATTTTATAAATAAACCAAGTTCAGTGTGGGATAGGATATTTTATAAATAAACTAAGTTCAGTGTGGGATAGGATATTTTATATATAAACCAAGTTCAGTGTGGGATAGGATATTTTATAAATAAACCAAGTTCAGTGTTCAGTGTGGGATAGGATATTTTATAAATAAACCAAGTTCACTGTGGGATAGGATATTTTATAAATAAACCAAGTTCAGTGTTCAGTGTGGGATAGGATATTTTATAAATAAACCAAGTTCACTGTGGGATAGGATATTTTATAAATAAACCAAGTTCAGTGTGGGATAGGATATTTTATAAATAAACCAAGTTCAGTGTGGGATAGGATATTTTATAAATAAACCAAGTTCAGTGTGGGATAGGATATTTTATAAATAAACCAAGTTCAGTGTGGGATAGGATATTTTATAAATAAACCAAGTTCAGTGTGGGATAGGATATTTTATAAATAAACAACGTTCAGTGTTCAGTGCGGGATAGGATATTTTATAAATAAACCAAGTTCAGTGTTCAGTGTGGGATAGGATATTTTATAAAAAAACCAAGTTCAGTGTGGGATAGGATATTTTATAAATAAACCAAGTTCAGTGTGGGATAGGATATTTTATAAATAAACCAAGTTCAGTGTGGGATAGGATATTTTATAAATAAACCAAGTTCAGTGTGGGATAGGATATTTTATAAATAAACCAAGTTCAGTGTGGGATAGGATATTTTATAAATAAACCAAGTTCAGTGTGGGATAGGATATTTTTTAAATAAACCAAGTTCAGTGTGGGATAGGATATTTTATAAATAAATCAAGTTCAGTGTGGGATAGGATATTTTATAAATAAACCAAGTTCAGTGTGGGATAGGATATTTTATAAATAAACCAAGTTCAGTGTGGGATAGGATATTTTATAAATAAACCAAGTTCAGTGTGGGATAGGATATTTTATAAATAAACCAAGTTCAGTGTGGGATAGGATATTTTTTAAATAAACCAAGTTCAGTGTGGGATAGGATATTTTATAAATAAATCAAGTTCAGTGTGGGATAGGATATTTTATAAATAAATCAAGTTCACTGTGGGATAGGATATTTTATAAATAAACCAAGTTCAGTGTGGGATAGGATATTTTATAAATAAACCAAGTTCAGTGTGGGATAGGATATTTTATAAATAAACCACGTTCAGTGTTCAGTGCGGGATAGGATATTTTATAAATAAACCAAGTTCAGTGTGGGATAGGATATTTTATAAATAAACCACGTTCAGTGTTCAGTGCGGGATAGGATATTTTAAAAATAAACCAAGTTCAGTGTGGGATAGGATATTTTATAAATAAACCAAGTTCACTGTGGGATAGGATATTTTATAAATAAACCAAGTTCAGAGTGGGATAGGATATTTTATAAATAAACCAAGTTCAGTGTGGGATAGGATATTTTATAAATAAACCAAGTTCAGTGTGGGATAGGATATTTTACAAATAAACCAAGTTCAGTGTGGGATAGGATATTTTATAAATAAACCAAGTTCAGTGTGGGATAGGATATTTTATAAATAAACCAAGTTCAGTGTGGGATATGATATTTTATAAATAAACCAAGTTCAGTGTGGGATAGGATATTTTATATATAAACCAAGTTCAGTGTGGGATATGATATTTTATAAATAAACCAAGTTCAGTGTGGGATAGGATATTTTATAAATAAACCAAATTCAGTGTGGGATATGATATTTTATAAATAAACCAAGTTCAGTGTGGGATAGGATATTTTATAAATAAACCAAGTTCAGTGTTCAGTGTGGGATAGGATATTTTATAAATAAACCAAGTTCAGTGTGGGATAGGATATTTTATAAATAAACCAAGTTCAGTGTGGGATAGGATATTTTATAAATAAACCAAGTTCAGTGTTCAGTGTGGGATAGGATATTTTATAAATAAACCAAGTTCAGTGTTCAGTGTGGGATAGGATATTTTATAAATAAACCAAGTTCAGTGTTCAGTGTGGGATAGGATATTTTATAAATAAACCAAGTTCAGTGTTCAGTGTGGGATAGGATATTTTATAAATAAACCAAGTTCAGTGTTCAGTGTGGGATAGGATATTTTATAAATAAACCAAGTTCAGTGTAGGATAGGATATTTTATAAATAAACCAAGTTCAGTGTGGGATAGGATATTTTATAAATAAACCAAGTTCAGTGTGGGATAGGATATTTTATAAATAAACCAAGTTCAGTGTGGGATAGGATATTTTATAAATAAACCAAGTTCAGTGTGGGATATGATATTTTATAAATAAACCAAGTTCAGTGTGGGATAGGATATTTTATAAATAAACCAAGTTCAGTGTGGGATAGGATATTTTATAAATAAACCAAGTTCAGTGGGGGATAGGATATTTTATAAATAAACCAAGTTCAGTGTGGGATATGATATTTTATAAATAAACCAAGTTCAGTGTGGGATATGATATTTTATATATAAACCAAGTTCAGTGTGGGATATGATATTTTATAAATAAACCAAGTTCAGTGTGGGATAGGATATTTTATAAATAAACCAAGTTCAGTGTGGGATAGGATATTTTATAAATAAACCAAGTTCAGTGTGGGATAGGATATTTTATAAATAAACCAAGTTCAGTGTGGGATAGGATATTTTATAAATAAACCAAGTTCAGTGTGGGATAGGATATTTTATAAATAAACCAAGTTCAGTGTGGGATAGGATATTTTATAAATAAACCAAGTTCAGTGTGGGATAGGATATTTTATAAATAAACCAAGTTCAGTGTTCAGTGTGGGATAGGATATTTTATAAATAAACCAAGTTCAGTGTGGGATAGGATATTTTATAAATAAACCAAGTACAGTGTTCAGTGTGGGATAGGATATTTTATAAATAAACCAAGTTCAGTGTTCAGTGTGGGATAGGATATTTTATAAATAAACCAAGTTCAGTGTGGGATAGGATGTTTTATAAATAAACCAAGTTCAGTGTGGGATAGGATATTTTATAAATAAACCAAGTTCAGTGTGGGATAGGATATTTTATAAATAAACCAAGTTCAGTGTGGGATAGGATATTTTATAAATAAACCAAGTACAGTGTTCAGTGTGGGATAGGATATTTTATAAATAAACCAAGTTCAGTGTTCAGTGTGGGATAGGATATTTTATAAATAAACCAAGTTCAGTGTTCAGTGTGGGATAGGATATTTTATAAATAAACCAAGTTCAGTGTTCAGTGCGGGATAGGATGTTTTATAAATAAACCAAGTTCAGTGTGGGATAGGATATTTTATAAATAAACCAAGTTCAGTGTTCAGTTTGGGATAGGATATTTTATAAATAAACCAAGTTCAGTGTGGGATAGGATATTTTATAAATAAACCAAGTTCAGTGTGGGATAGGATATTTTATAAATAAACCAAGTTCAGTGTGGGATAGGATGTTTTATAAATAAACCAAGTTCAGTGTTCAGTGCGGGATAGGATGTTTTATAAATAAACCAAGTTCAGTGTGGGATAGGATATTTTATAAATAAACCAAGTTCAGTGTTCAGTTTGGGATAGGATATTTTATAAATAAACCAAGTTCAGTGTGGGATAGGATATTTTATAAATAAACCAAGTTCAGTGTGGGATAGGATATTTTATAAATAAACCAAGTTCAGTGTGGGATAGGATGTTTTATAAATAAACCAAGTTCAGTGTGGGATAGGATATTTTATAAATAAACCAAGTTCAGTGTTCAGTGTGGGATAGGATATTTTATAAATAAACCAAGTTCAGTGTGGGATAGGATATTTTATAAATAAACCAAGTTCAGTGTGGGATAGGATATTTTATAAATAAACCAAGTTCAGTGTTCAGTGTTGGATAGGATATTTTATAAATAAACCAAGTTCAGTGTGGGATAGGATATTTTATAAATAAACCAAGTTCAGTGTTCAGTGTGGGATAGGATATTTTATAAATAAACCAAGTTCAGTGTGGGATAGGATGTTTTATAAATAAACCAAGTTCAGTGTGGGATAGGATATTTTATAAATAAACCAAGTTCAGTGTGGGATAGGATGTTTTATAAATAAACCAAGTTCAGTGTGGGATAGGATATTTTATAAATAAACCAAGTTCAGTGTGGGATAGGATATTTTATAAATAAACCATGTTCAGTGTGGGATAGGATGTGTTATAAATAAACCAAGTTCAGTGTGGGATAGGATATTTTATAAATAAACCAAGTTCAGTGTTCAGTGTGGGATAGGATATTTTATAAATAAACCAAGTTCAGTGTGGGATAGGATATTTTATAAATAAACCAAGTTCAGTGTTCAGTGTGGGATAGGATATTTTATAAATAAACCAAGTTCAGTGTGGGATAGGATGTTTTATAAATAAACCAAGTTCAGTGTGGGATAGGATATTTTATAAATAAACCAAGTTCAGTGTGGGATAGGATGTTTTATAAATAAACCAAGTTCAGTGTGGGATAGGATATTTTATAAATAAACCAAGTTCAGTGTGGGATAGGATATTTTATAAATAAACCAAGTTCAGTGTGGGATAGGATGTTTTATAAATAAACCAATTTCAGTGTGGGATAGGATATTTTATAAATAAACCAAGTTAAGTGTTCAGTGTGGGATAGGATATTTTATAAATAAACCAAGTTCAGTGTGGGATAGGATATTTTATAAATAAACCAAGTTCAGTGTGGGTTAGGATGTTTTATAAATAAACCAAGTTCAGTGTGGGATAGGATATTTTATAAATAAACCAAGTTCAGTGTGGGATAGGATATTTTATAAATAAACCAAGTTCAGTGTGGGATAGGATATTTTATAAATAAACCAAGTTCAGTGTGGGATAGGATATTTTATAAATAAACCAAGTTCAGTGTGGGATAGGATATTTTATAAATAAACCAAGTTCAGTGTGGGATAGGATATTTTATAAATAAACCAAGTTCAGTGTTCAGTGTGGGATAGGATATTTTATAAATAAATCCAAGTTCAGTGTTCAGTGTGGGATAGGATATTTTATAAATAAACCAAGTTCAGTGTTCAGTGTTCAGTGTGGGATAGGATATTTTATAAATAAACCAAGTTCAGTGTTCAGTGTGGGATAGGATATTTTATAAATAAACCAAGTTCAGTGTGGGATAGGATATTTTATAAATAAACCAAGTTCAGTGTTCAGTGTGGGATAGGATATTTTATAAATAAACCAAGTTCAGTGTGGGATAGGATATTTTATAAATAAACCAAGTTCAGTGTGGGATAGGATATTTTATAAATAAACCAAGTTCAGTGTGGGATAGGATATTTTATAAATAAACCAAGTTCAGTGTGGGATAGGATATTTTATAAATAAACCAAGTTCAGTGTTCAGTGTGGGATAGGATATTTTATAAATAAACCAAGTTCAGTGTTCAGTGTGGGATAGGATATTTTATAAATAAACCAAGTTCAGTGTTCAGTGTGGGTTAGGATATTTTATAAATAAACCAAGTTCAGTGTTCAGTGTGGGATAGGATATTTTATAAATAAACCAAGTTCAGTGTGGGATAGGATATTTTATAAATAAACCAAGTTTAGTGTTCAGTGTGGGATAGGATATTTTATAAATAAACCAAGTTCAGTGTTCAGTGTGGGATAGGATATTTTATAAATAAACCAAGTTCAGTGTGGGATAGGATATTTTATAAATAAACCAAGTACAGTGTTCAGTGTGGGATAGGATATTTTATAAATAAACCAAGTTCAGTGTTCAGTGTGGGATAGGATATTTTATAAATAAACCAAGTTCAGTGTGGGATAGGATGTTTTATAAATAAACCAAGTTCAGTGTGGGATAGGATATTTTATAAATAAACCAAGTTCAGTGTGGGATAGGATATTTTATAAATAAACCAAGTTCAGTGTGGGATAGGATATTTTATAAATAAACCAAGTACAGTGTTCAGTGTGGGATAGGATATTTTATAAATAAACCAAGTTCAGTGTTCAGTGTGGGATAGGATATTTTATAAATAAACCAAGTTCAGTGTGGGATAGGATGTTTTATAAATAAACCAAGTTCAGTGTGGGATAGGATATTTTATAAATAAACCAAGTTCAGTGTTCAGTGTGGGATAGGATATTTTATAAATAAACCAAGTTCAGTGTGGGATAGGATATTTTATAAATAAACCAAGTTCAGTGTGGGATAGGATGTTTTATAAATAAACCAAGTTCAGTGTGGGATAGGATATTTTATAAATAAACCAAGTTCAGTGTGGGATAGGATATTTTATAAATAAACCAAGTTCAGTGTGGGATAGGATATTTTATAAATAAACCACGTTCAGTGTGGGATAGGATATTTTATAAATAAACCAAGTTCAGTGTGGGATAGGATATTTTATAAATAAACTAAGTTCAGTGTGGGATAGGATATTTTATATATAAACCAAGTTCAGTGTGGGATAGGATATTTTATAAATAAACCAAGTTCAGTGTTCAGTGTGGGATAGGATATTTTATAAATAAACCAAGTTCACTGTGGGATAGGATATTTTATAAATAAACCAAGTTCAGTGTTCAGTGTGGGATAGGATATTTTATAAATAAACCAAGTTCACTGTGGGATAGGATATTTTATAAATAAACCAAGTTCAGTGTGGGATAGGATATTTTATAAATAAACCAAGTTCAGTGTGGGATAGGATATTTTATAAATAAACCAAGTTCAGTGTGGGATAGGATATTTTATAAATAAACCAAGTTCAGTGTGGGATAGGATATTTTATAAATAAACCAAGTTCAGTGTGGGATAGGATATTTTATAAATAAACAACGTTCAGTGTTCAGTGCGGGATAGGATATTTTATAAATAAACCAAGTTCAGTGTTCAGTGTGGGATAGGATATTTTATAAAAAAACCAAGTTCAGTGTGGGATAGGATATTTTATAAATAAACCAAGTTCAGTGTGGGATAGGATATTTTATAAATAAACCAAGTTCAGTGTGGGATAGGATATTTTATAAATAAACCAAGTTCAGTGTGGGATAGGATATTTTATAAATAAACCAAGTTCAGTGTGGGATAGGATATTTTATAAATAAACCAAGTTCAGTGTGGGATAGGATATTTTTTAAATAAACCAAGTTCAGTGTGGGATAGGATATTTTATAAATAAATCAAGTTCAGTGTGGGATAGGATATTTTATAAATAAATCAAGTTCACTGTGGGATAGGATATTTTATAAATAAACCAAGTTCAGTGTGGGATAGGATATTTTATAAATAAACCAAGTTCAGTGTGGGATAGGATATTTTATAAATAAACCACGTTCAGTGTTCAGTGCGGGATAGGATATTTTATAAATAAACCAAGTTCAGTGTGGGATAGGATATTTTATAAATAAACCACGTTCAGTGTTCAGTGCGGGATAGGATATTTTAAAAATAAACCAAGTTCAGTGTGGGATAGGATATTTTATAAATAAACCAAGTTCACTGTGGGATAGGATATTTTATAAATAAACCAAGTTCAGAGTGGGATAGGATATTTTATAAATAAACCAAGTTCAGTGTGGGATAGGATATTTTATAAATAAACCAAGTTCAGTGTGGGATAGGATATTTTACAAATAAACCAAGTTCAGTGTGGGATAGGATATTTTATAAATAAACCAAGTTCAGTGTGGGATAGGATATTTTATAAATAAACCAAGTTCAGTGTGGGATATGATATTTTATAAATAAACCAAGTTCAGTGTGGGATAGGATATTTTATATATAAACCAAGTTCAGTGTGGGATATGATATTTTATAAATAAACCAAGTTCAGTGTGGGATAGGATATTTTATAAATAAACCAAATTCAGTGTGGGATATGATATTTTATAAATAAACCAAGTTCAGTGTGGGATAGGATATTTTATAAATAAACCAAGTTCAGTGTTCAGTGTGGGATAGGATATTTTATAAATAAACCAAGTTCAGTGTGGGATAGGATATTTTATAAATAAACCAAGTTCAGTGTGGGATAGGATATTTTATAAATAAACCAAGTTCAGTGTTCAGTGTGGGATAGGATATTTTATAAATAAACCAAGTTCAGTGTTCAGTGTGGGATAGGATATTTTATAAATAAACCAAGTTCAGTGTTCAGTGTGGGATAGGATATTTTATAAATAAACCAAGTTCAGTGTTCAGTGTGGGATAGGATATTTTATAAATAAACCAAGTTCAGTGTTCAGTGTGGGATAGGATATTTTATAAATAAACCAAGTTCAGTGTAGGATAGGATATTTTATAAATAAACCAAGTTCAGTGTGGGATAGGATATTTTATAAATAAACCAAGTTCAGTGTGGGATAGGATATTTTATAAATAAACCAAGTTCAGTGTGGGATAGGATATTTTATAAATAAACCAAGTTCAGTGTGGGATATGATATTTTATAAATAAACCAAGTTCAGTGTGGGATAGGATATTTTATAAATAAACCAAGTTCAGTGTGGGATAGGATATTTTATAAATAAACCAAGTTCAGTGGGGGATAGGATATTTTATAAATAAACCAAATTCAGTGTGGGATATGATATTTTATAAATAAACCAAGTTCAGTGTGGGATATGATATTTTATAAATAAACCAAGTTCAGTGTGGGATAGGATATTTTATAAATAAACCAAGTTCAGTGTGGGATAGGATATTTTATAAATAAACCAAGTTCAGTGTGGGATAGGATATTTTATAAATAAACCAAGTTCAGTGTTCAGTGTGGGATAGGATATTTTATAAATAAACCAAGTTCAGTGTTCAGTGTGGGATAGGATATTTTATAAATAAACCAAGTTCACTGTGGGATAGGATATTTTATAAATAAACCAAGTTCACTGTGGGATAGGATATTTTATAAATAAACCAAGGTCAGTGTGAGATAGGATATTTTATAAATAAACCAAGTTCAGTGTTCAGTGTGGGATAGGATATTTTATAAATAAACCAAGTTCAGTGTGGGATAGGATATTTTATAAATAAACCAAGTTCAGTGTGGGATAGGATATTTTATAAATAAACCAAGTTCAGTGTGGGATAGGATATTTTATATATAAACCAAGTTCAGTGTGGGATAGGATATTTTATAAATAAACCAAGTTCAGTGTTCAGTGTGGGATAGGATATTTTATAAATAAACCAAGTTCACTGTGGGATAGGATATTTTATAAATAAACCAAGTTCAGTGTTCAGTGTGGGATAGGATATTTTATAAATAAACCAAGTTCACTGTGGGATAGGATATTTTATAAATAAACCAAGTTCAGTGTGGGATAGGATATTTTATAAATAAACCAAGTTCAGTGTGGGATAGGATATTTTATAAATAAACCAAGTTCAGTGTGGGATAGGATATTTTATAAATAAACCAAGTTCAGTGTGGGATAGGATATTTTATAAATAAACCAAGTTCAGTGTGGGATAGGATATTTTATAAATAAACAACGTTCAGTGTTCAGTGCGGGATAGGATATTTTATAAATAAACCAAGTTCAGTGTTCAGTGTGGGATAGGATATTTTATAAAAAAACCAAGTTCAGTGTGGGATAGGATATTTTATAAATAAACCAAGTTCAGTGTGGGATAGGATATTTTATAAATAAACCAAGTTCAGTGTGGGATAGGATATTTTATAAATAAACCAAGTTCAGTGTGGGATAGGATATTTTATAAATAAACCAAGTTCAGTGTGGGATAGGATATTTTATAAATAAACCAAGTTCAGTGTGGGATAGGATATTTTTTAAATAAACCAAGTTCAGTGTGGGATAGGATATTTTATAAATAAATCAAGTTCAGTGTGGGATAGGATATTTTATAAATAAATCAAGTTCACTGTGGGATAGGATATTTTATAAATAAACCAAGTTCAGTGTGGGATAGGATATTTTATAAATAAACCAAGTTCAGTGTGGGATAGGATATTTTATAAATAAACCACGTTCAGTGTTCAGTGCGGGATAGGATATTTTATAAATAAACCAAGTTCAGTGTGGGATAGGATATTTTATAAATAAACCACGTTCAGTGTTCAGTGCGGGATAGGATATTTTAAAAATAAACCAAGTTCAGTGTGGGATAGGATATTTTATAAATAAACCAAGTTCACTGTGGGATAGGATATTTTATAAATAAACCAAGTTCAGAGTGGGATAGGATATTTTATAAATAAACCAAGTTCAGTGTGGGATAGGATATTTTATAAATAAACCAAGTTCAGTGTGGGATAGGATATTTTACAAATAAACCAAGTTCAGTGTGGGATAGGATATTTTATAAATAAACCAAGTTCAGTGTGGGATAGGATATTTTATAAATAAACCAAGTTCAGTGTGGGATATGATATTTTATAAATAAACCAAGTTCAGTGTGGGATAGGATATTTTATATATAAACCAAGTTCAGTGTGGGATATGATATTTTATAAATAAACCAAGTTCAGTGTGGGATAGGATATTTTATAAATAAACCAAATTCAGTGTGGGATATGATATTTTATAAATAAACCAAGTTCAGTGTGGGATAGGATATTTTATAAATAAACCAAGTTCAGTGTTCAGTGTGGGATAGGATATTTTATAAATAAACCAAGTTCAGTGTGGGATAGGATATTTTATAAATAAACCAAGTTCAGTGTGGGATAGGATATTTTATAAATAAACCAAGTTCAGTGTTCAGTGTGGGATAGGATATTTTATAAATAAACCAAGTTCAGTGTTCAGTGTGGGATAGGATATTTTATAAATAAACCAAGTTCAGTGTTCAGTGTGGGATAGGATATTTTATAAATAAACCAAGTTCAGTGTTCAGTGTGGGATAGGATATTTTATAAATAAACCAAGTTCAGTGTTCAGTGTGGGATAGGATATTTTATAAATAAACCAAGTTCAGTGTAGGATAGGATATTTTATAAATAAACCAAGTTCAGTGTGGGATAGGATATTTTATAAATAAACCAAGTTCAGTGTGGGATAGGATATTTTATAAATAAACCAAGTTCAGTGTGGGATAGGATATTTTATAAATAAACCAAGTTCAGTGTGGGATATGATATTTTATAAATAAACCAAGTTCAGTGTGGGATAGGATATTTTATAAATAAACCAAGTTCAGTGTGGGATAGGATATTTTATAAATAAACCAAGTTCAGTGGGGGATAGGATATTTTATAAATAAACCAAATTCAGTGTGGGATATGATATTTTATAAATAAACCAAGTTCAGTGTGGGATATGATATTTTATAAATAAACCAAGTTCAGTGTGGGATAGGATATTTTATAAATAAACCAAGTTCAGTGTGGGATAGGATATTTTATAAATAAACCAAGTTCAGTGTGGGATAGGATATTTTATAAATAAACCAAGTTCAGTGTTCAGTGTGGGATAGGATATTTTATAAATAAACCAAGTTCAGTGTTCAGTGTGGGATAGGATATTTTATAAATAAACCAAGTTCACTGTGGGATAGGATATTTTATAAATAAACCAAGTTCACTGTGGGATAGGATATTTTATAAATAAACCAAGGTCAGTGTGAGATAGGATATTTTATAAATAAACCAAGTTCAGTGTTCAGTGTGGGATAGGATATTTTATAAATAAACCAAGTTCAGTGTGGGATAGGATATTTTATAAATAAACCAAGTTCAGTGTGGGATAGGATATTTTATAAATAAACCAATTCAGTGTTCAGTGTGGGATAGGATATTTTATAAATAAACCAAGTTCAGTGTGGGATAGGATATTTTATAAATAAACCAAATTCAGTGTTCAGTGTGGGATAGGATATTTTATAAATAAACCAAGTTCAGTGTGGGATAGGATATTTTATAAATAAACCACGTTCAGTGTTCAGTGCGGGATAGGATATCGGGACTCACGGGGTAATGCATCGATCAATGCACTGATGGCCCATAAAATATAGGAAGCCATACTTTTACACACTGAACGTAGATTTCAGATACTGATCACTATCTAGATCAACCAACACTTGTCAACGACCATCATAAACTTCGTGATCCTGTCAACAGTATTGGTGGTTTTCCTCCACCTCTACTACTGTATAACTGTCATTGGAAGGTTGTTTTAAAAGTATGTATCGAATACATCGTACATTACACCATACCCTGGAATATAGTGTCGTAATTCAGGTACATGACCCCCCCCCCCCCCCCCGCCAAATTTTTCTACAAATCTTAATGAGATTGCATGACATTTGAAACATAGATAGTTTCGCCTCCTCCTTGCTGGGTGAGCCAGAATTTTTATTTTTGCTTTCGTTCTTTAGCTACAAGCGTTTTAAAAAAGTGTCTAAGCCGATATTGCAACAGTTAGAGAGCAAAGTCATTCTTCAACCTTATAGTGATTTGTAGGTACAGTGGAAAGCAAGGGCAAGGGAAGCTTTCTATTGGTACCATAGAATAATTGAATAGAACAGTTGAATAATGATTACACTGTGACCTGTGAAATATCGCCGGAGACACTTTTTTCAAACACTTTTAGCTAAATATTTAAAGCAAAAATAAAAATTCTGGCTCACTCACGGAGGATGAGGAGGTAGGTGAAACTATATCTGTTTCAAGTTTCATGCAATCTCATTAAGATTTGTAGACAATTTTTTTTTGGGGGGTGGGGGGGGGGGGGGGCAGGTAACTGAAAAACGACACTATATTCCCGGACATGGTGTACAGTACGTACATAGATTATACCATTATGTGAAATTCTACTGTAAATTTCTTTTAAGAACTACTGTATAATAAATAATATTCAAACAGATTTAATTAACAAAAATCTCTAAAAGTAATTCGCACGTTTCGTAGGTAAATCTCCCGAGTCATATGGATCCCAATTTAACACCGACCAAGAGCCAGCTATTCGCATTGCATATTCCACCAACCACAATAATGTAGAGAAATCGAGCAAGCATGTTGCTGAACAGAACACCCCATAACTTGGACTCTTATTGGTTGACCAAACTTTTACAAATCCATTCCCTTAGAATATATTAGGATTACATTATTTATTCCAATTCCTCAATTCAATCAACTTTGGATTCTTGAATATTTTAGATTTGAGTCTTTTTACAATAAGAATAATAAATAGTTTAAGGACTTGCTCAAATTTGTACTAATTTAAACGACAATTAAAAATATGTTTATTAGATAGGGCCTTCAAATAACTCTAATAATTTATTTTGTAATAAATTATATTTTATGATATTTTCTGTGCATTTCACTTTTGTATTTACTTAGCACCTTTGAACCTTAACAGAAAACGGCGCCTTATAAATAACTGTATTTATTTGAAAAGGGCTCTTTTTCTCACAAATATTTTTACAATTGAGTTAAATAATCTAACTTTTTTCACTAATTTCCCGAAAATTAATTTTAAAAAATTCTTTTTTAACTAATTTTTTACTTTTTTAAACTATTATTTTGGAAAATTAGTTAAAAAATTTTTAAACTAATTTTATGGAAAATTAGTTAAAGAAAGTATTTTTTAAACTAATTTTAGCTTACTATACAGATGGCTCACACAATCTTCCCTCTGTACAGTACCGCTACCGGTACTTATATGTGGTAACACAGTTGGCCTAGTACTGTCTGACTGCACAGTACTATCTGAATACTGGAATTGGTGATAGTGGATAGACCTGTCTCATCCTCAGATCCTACAGAATGGCTGCTAGCAGTACTGGACCTGGTGGTAGGCCTAAATATTGGCGATCTGTGCGTGCTCGAAAACTTGAATGAGCAAGATGGCGCGATGTTTTCGGAGCTACTGACTTAGGATATATCTACCGGTATCTGAAAGCGTGGGCAGCATTAATAAAGTATTATACGTCGTAAACAATTATAACGCTGGTAATTTTTTTCAAATAAAACTATATATTCGATATCAAAACGTAACGGAAAACACTATTTTCCACTCATTTTCTTTAGCAAAATTCAGTTATTCTGCCCTAGTGTTTGAGTTTTCCATTCGTTGGCATTTTAACACTCGCTTCGATCGTGCTAAAAACTTACATAGACCTATGCTTCGTTTATGTCAAGTCGAGATTTATCGAGTTTCAGTTTCGGCCAATCCCAGCGTCCCACTCCTATACCCTCAGCCCAACAGGGTCCAATCACTAATTTTTATTCCCTAATATTTTTTCTCGCCAACATTCCAGAAAATAATCTAGAGTAAGTTTTATTGTGGTGAGTAGCTAAAAATTGGATTGTGGAAATCAATTAAAACTCCATCGACTAAAACACATTTCCCTATACATTACTACCCTGGCTATCTGCTCTCGACCACTCCTTGGCATCTGGCAAGTCATTTGTACTCTAACCAAATCACTCGGTGAATGTCTACTTTAATTAAGATCTTTTCAAAGCCTTGTTTCTTCTTCAAATTCTTTGAAGAAATAACACGAGTGCCAGTGGGGCCTTCGTGCAGCAAAAGCTACAAGTCATCTTAGCGAACAATTATAATTATACTATGGCTAGTTATATCTTGGCTTCCGACACCCCCCCCCCCCCCCCCCCCCCCACAGACTTTTCGAAGATTAATCATTAGGGTGGAGTGAAAAAAATTTTTTTCTTTATTTTTAAGGGAAGCACTATTTTTCTGATGCCAAATCGGTCTAAACTAACTTTGCAAAAATAAAATTTTGATTTCGAAAAATTCTAGGCGGGCCTCATGACACTTGAAAATTTCAAATTTTTGAGAAGGCAATGCCAGTTTTGAAAATCCCAGATATTTTGTATTTTTGATAAAAGTTAAGGAAGATGCAAATATTTATTGTCCAATAGGTTGGAAACAAACACTAAATGTGAAATTGTGATTTTCATTTAAATCTACCCCAGCCTCATGGCCTTTAAAATTTTGCAAAATTTGCCAAATTTCACCCTTAAAATACAGCAAACCTACTTCGTAGTCTCTATAGTTTAAATCGATTTACTGGGGTTTGGAGTTCTTCCTGAGTGAAAACCAAGTCCCCTGATTTGATTACAACTATATTTCAATACTAGAAACCCAGCTAGCTGGCTGTGAATTTACCTTTGGATCAAATTCCCAATAAGTATATTATAAACAACAGTAGGTATAGGAAGAAGGATAATTCTAAATTAGGAAAACACTAGTAAAACAGTGAAACACTAGAAAAACATATGAAAAACACTGTAAAGCACCCGGAAAAAGTAAAAATATTGATCAACAGGAAATTTAATACATGTATTACACTGAATTGGTAATCTTAAATGTACTCCTCGCATAGCACACCATTAAGTAATCTCCGTAAAAAAAAAAGGAACCAGTACAGTATAAACTGTCCAGAAAATAGTGAAAAAATGATTGGCATTAAATAGCATTAAATTTTACCTAATATGCTGCTAAAAAATAAGTTGAAAGTGTCTAATACTGCACAGAAACCATTGTTGCCCGGCAACCAAGGAACAGTAACCAATCAGCATGCATTTCAACAGTTTTACTGGTCAGCCGGTAGAGGCACATTAATGGTGTATTCTGGTATTAGTGTATTCCAGTATTCAAGTATTGTTAGTGTTGGATCTTGTCATCTGCTAAATGTTGAACAGTTAAAGTGCAGATGATGCGGTATTTAATATTAAGACAGCAAGAGGGCCACAGTTAGGTCCTACCTACAGTGATACTGTATTGAAGTGGCATACCAGTGTGGCTAGAAGCGCGGATGCAAGATCTAGAACACATCACACATGATTTTCTAGTCAGTTCGGTTTTCTGGTATGAATGGTATCCTTAATAATAAATACCACAGCTTCTGCACTTCAACTGCCAACATTTAGCAGATGAATTGACCTAACACTAACAATACTGGAATACACTATGTAATACCAGAATACAGCAACACTGGTACTACTGGCTGACCAGTAAAACAAGGATAGTGCTGAACTGCATGCTGATTATTTCTTCTTTCACCTAGTATTATTAGCAGCATATCAAGCAAACAGTTGAGGCGACCCGAAGGCTCCTCTTTCGATAGATGCTACCCAGGGTAGGGGTGGGCGCTACTATTATCCCAAGATTTGCTCCCAGTTATTTAACTGGTATTCAATTTATCGACCCCAGTGGATGAAAGGCGGCTGAGTGGACCCTGGTGGGGCTGAACCTACAACCAATCGATTGCAGGCCTGGCGTCAGCCAATTGAGCTACCCCGCTTTCTAGCGAAATATAGGTAAAATTTCACTGTTATCCAGAGGGTTTATAGAGTTTTCCCTATGTTTTACGGAGATTACTTAACGTGTGCTATGCGAGGAGTACATTTAAGATTACCAATTCAGTGTAATCGATGTATTAAATTTCCTGTTGATCAATAATTTTAATGTTTTCCGGGTGTTTTCAGTATTTTCTAGTGTTTTTCTAGTGTTTTCCTAATTTAGAATTATCCTTCTTCCTAGACCTAGGCCTACTCTTGTTTATTTATAATATACTTATTGGGAATTTGATCCAAAGGCAAATTCACAGCCAGCTAGCTGGGTTTCTAGTATTGAAATATAGTTGTCATCAAATCAGTGGACTTGGTTTTCACTCAGGAAGAACTCCAAACCCCAGTAAGTCGATTTCAACTATACAGACTACGAAGTAGGTTTGCTGTATTTTTAGGGCTAAATTTGGCAAATTTTGCAAAATTTTAAACGCCATGAGGCTGGGGTAGATTTATATGAAAATCAATAATCATCAAAATAATCATTCAGAATGATATGATTATACTTTTATAGTATAATTATAACAGTTCGTTAATGGCTCGCAGTATTGACTCGCCCCAAAATATCCGTACAGTTAGGCGCACCTGGTGGTAATGAAATAATGATTACAGTAGTTGAGGATTCCCATCTTCTATAACCCCCAAACGCACCAGAACGAACTTAAATTTATTGATGTCCATATTTTCAAATATTAAATTGCACTTCTCAATATCAGAATCAGCACCTTCAAGCGGTGTGTTCTCGGGAATTCCGCTGGAAATCTGCTGTTTGCTATTGCAAACATTTTTCTCAACGTTCCTCTTCTTTAATTTAATTAATTTAGGTGTCAAAAGACTCGCAAGATGATCTGTTATCAATTGATATAATAAACCAGGTGTAAAATGATTAATAAGCCGTGTGATGTAATGTAAGCAGATTCAATTCCACTTCATTACCCACCAGAAAATGGGACCAGTGGCATTTTACTAATATAGTTGGGGATACGAGATTACCAATAATTAATCTCGCCTCATAACCAACTTTGGGGGGGGGGGGGCGACACAAGCCCTAAAGCCACAGAGAAAGGTGAGAGGTCAAACAACCTCGGAGGGAGAACAGCTAGTAGAGGCTAGCAGCGGGGGGAAACACTCACAGGGAGTGCCAAAGTGACAATTAATGTATTAGCCAATAGCGGGGAGGGAAGCACGTGGTTAGAGATAGGAAAGCATCCACTGGGTACAGAGGGCCAAGTACAGTAAGAGGTGAAATCAATATCCGTGTGTGTTAATCATATATTATTCTGCATTACTGATTTACTGGTCAGTTTATTAGTTACTCAGTTGCAGACCGGTCATAGTTTATGACCATCACTGCTACCAACATTAACAATTTAATATCTGTGTATTCTGCTGTCATTATATGTCGTGATATTCATCACAGATTTACCGATTGTGCTATTATCGCTCGGAGTATAAACATTGAGAATCAGAAACTCTATTATTTTTCCCTGATGGCCTTTGGCCAAACCGACCCAGTGCAACTGCCCAGCGGAACGGTGACGCGTACAAATCTAACCCAGTCGGGATCTTAGGATCCTGTCACAGTCATAAACTCACCAGCTACAACAAACTGTGACTGCCAAGAAACAGAGATGAGCGATCTGGATCCCAGAGATTCAGAGGGAGAGAGGACGCCGCCGCGGACCCCAGATGACACCAACCAAACGATCCGAGAGAGGCCGCAACGAGACGGTATCGGCCCGCCATACCGGATTGGCCAACCAGGGACGATCCGATGGCCCAAGCGGAGGGCGGCCGCCAACCACGAGGGAGAGACGAGTCGACGCACGGCGGCGGTCGGAGTACCGAAGTCGCCGCCAGCCACAGGCCGAGGGCGACGGACGGCCCACCGGAGCAGCGACAGTGGGGCCGCCGGTACGACGCCGGACAAGGAGAGGAGGCGGAGTCGATGAAGAGGACGTCAGGACAAGTGATCGGTTATGACGGGCCTACAACGCCACCAAGAAACTACTTAAAGAGGCCAAGGAGAGGAGGAAGGTAGATCAGCCTAAACTATACCAGAGGCTAGGTGAGTCGAATAAGAATTTTCGCTATTTAGTCCGTTTTGGACAGGGAGAACTGGCGAGTGAGAGAGCAAGGGGGATCGCCACGGAAGTATTTGAATTGTGGCGATCCGGGGTAATGGAGCCAGACGTAGTGTATGTAGGGCCTTACTTAGTGGATGCAAGGGGAATTAAGTTAGTGGGATGGGCGGACCCACACCACGGCGAACCCGAGGTTAACCCCGAGGATTCGGTGTCGTCGGTCAGCGAGAACCCCAGAAAGCGGGGGAAAGTTAGTAGGACAGAGATACGTTGGGAGTCCATCGCGACCGATAAGTGTCATGACCGATGGCGTGTCAACTAGACATTGTGGCGCTGGATCAGAAGGAGTTGGAGAGGCAACTAGACGAGGGAACCACATTATTAGAGAGAGAGAGTTACTGAGGGAATGTTAAGAGAGGGCCGAGAGGGTGGCGAGAAACTATAAGGAGCGAGAGGAGAGAGAGATAAACAAGGGAGAGGAGCGGGTGGCGAGAGTAGAGAAAGAGCGCAAAGAGCGAGAAGCGAAAGAGACAGCGAGGGTAGAGAGGGAAACGAACGAACGTAGAGAGCGGGAGGCGAGAATAGAGAACGTGCGTAGAGAGCGGGAGGCGAGAGAGAGAGAGTTGGCCGACCAAAGTTTGAGAGAGGACAGAGAAAGAGAGAGAGCGGGAAAGCGTATGCGGGATGATATGCATACCCGGTTGAGGGGACTTATGCAATACCAGGCGAAGCAAAAGCGCCGGTTAGAACTGGCAAAGTTGGGATTATCGGAGAGTGAGGCTGGTTCGGGTAGTATTTCCGAGGAGCCAGAAGTAATGGAAACGTTTGTTAATACCCCACTTACAGGTACTGGACGACAGACCCAGGACTGGTGTAACTGTACGGGCGGGGGGTGGGAGGGGGGGGTAATAATAATACGTTAGAAGGAATTAATATTAATAGTACCGTAATAGACAACCCTAATCAAACTTTTGTTGCAGGAAATAATATTTTACCTGGTAATACTAATTCTAATTTAAATGTGCAAAATAATCCAGATAACAATCCTAATTTAAATGTGCAAAATAATCTAAATAATAATTCTAATTTAAATGTGCAAAATAATCTAAATAATAATTCTAATTTAAAGGTGCAAAATAATCCAAATAATAATCCTAATTTAAATGTGCAGAATAATCCAAATAATAACCCTAATTCTGAACAAAATAATTTAAATAATTTAAATAATAACTTAGGTAACAATGTTGTGTTGGATAATAATCCCGGGGAAATTAATCAAAATAATGTTATCAATAGCGGTGCAATTAATACAAACGTAGGGGAGACAGGTGGTCCGGCCAGTGGGAGCCTGCAAGGCCACGTAGTTACGCAGGGAGTAGCGGGGGTGAGTCAACCCAATGGGAACCTGCAAGGCCACGTAGTTACGCAGGGAGTAGCGGGGGTGAGTCAACCGAATGGGAGCCTGCAACGCCACATAGTTACGCAGGGAGTAGCGGGAGTGAGTCAACCCAACGGGAGCCTGCAAGGCCACGCAGTTGCACAGGGAGAGGTGGGGGTGAGTAGACCAGCCAGGGTAGAGATAGTGCGTTGACTAGAGAGGGACGTAGAAGCGAAGCAGGAGGTAGTGAAGTAAGAGGTGATGAATGGGGGGGGGGGGCTACGGGCACCCCACCACGAGAGATTAGTGGCAAGAGGGGGGGGGGACAATGCGCGCGGGGGAACGGCGGACAATGCGCGCGGCGAGTTAGGTGAACTGCGGTACCCGACGACAGAGAATAGTAGGGGGATTGCGAGTATCCCCAAGAGCGTCCAACCGGGTAGAGAGAGAGAGGTTGGTGCCGTGAGCGGGCAAGCGTTTAGCCCAGTCGGAAGACGGAAGAAGAACAGTGGAGTTTATCCGGGAGGTTGAAGAGAGATCTCACGAAGGGGATCGCTACACTGAAGAGAGAAGAAGTGAAGAGAATAGAAGAAGCGTTGCTACGAGCAACCAGAGGGGAAGGATGGACAGTGAACCGTCGGTAGCAGAGATGGAGTTAGAGAGTCAGTGGGGTCGAACTCTGGAAGATTGCTGTCGCCCCGGAGAGACGCAGCCTGGTGAGATATACCACACACCAGGAGAAGGGTACAGGATGTACTGGTGCGAGGACGAGGACAGGAGAGGGGATCGAAGAGAAACTTCCTGATGGGATATAGCTGCCGATCGAGAGTACGGTAGTCGCGGGGAGGACTTCTTGGAATATTCGAGAAGATTAAACTTCAGTACGGAAGGACACAGGCAGACTGCAGGACATACTGTAGGCCTTACTACACATACTATAGGCCATGCTGAAAGAGATAGTGTAGGCGATAGGGTAGTGAGGACAACGGCATTAGATCCGGAAGTCGCGGCATACATACCAGCAGGTAGGCAAGACGTGGATAGGGCTATACCGGTACCTGCACACCAGTATGACTATAATATGCAGGGATATAACATATACCCAGGGGAGGGGGGAGCTATTGCCGATAGATGTTTAGGCCCTAACATGGTAACATCAACCCCAATACCAAATATAGCACCGGTGGGGGGGGGGGGGGGGGGGGGGGGGGGGCAGGGTGACATTCCCCCATTACAATATCAGCAATATACTCAACCAAGAACAAAACCCCCAAACCCCTCGGACCAAAATAGATCGTGTGATACAGAGATATGGAGGGGACTGTTACCCCCAATGATATATCCGACGCAAAGGAGGTCGACAGGCCCTACGGGTGAACCGCACCCAGTAGCAGGGGAATCTGTACAGCATCTGTCGAGTGCACTAGAAGTACAGGCAATGGGAATGGCGACACTCATCGATGCGCTTAAGACCAGGATCGAGCTGCCACCAGTGGAGCCGTTCAAATCGACATGACAAACAAGACATCGTAAGGCAGTACCAAGGTATCGAGGGCGGATTCACGACTGCATGGCGGGCCCTAGACAGGGAATTCAGACACCCTGCCAAGATCATCCGGCAAACCTTGAGGGGAATAACATCAGGTGGACTACAAGATAACCCTGTCAGCATCAAGACTTTCATGAATAAAGTCGAAAAGGCGCTGATTGTGTTTCGATTGTGCTGAAGACCTTGGATGCGCCTTATGAACTCAACGCATCGAATAACATCACCACAATAGCGCAGGCACTGCCGATCTGGCTACGAAATAAGTGGAGGAAGATCGCCTTCTCCACCCGGGAGAAGAAAGGTGCGGAACCGGGCCTAGAGGAAATGTCGAACTTCCTCAATTACAAGGCAGAACTAATCACGGACCCAGTCTACAGCGAGGATAGTCTGGGGAGGGCGCCGAGGACCGAATACAACAGACTGAAACCAGAACATAGTGCGGCAAATGTGTTACTAAAGTTAAGACAGTCGCTACCATATGCGGCGACGCAGGGGACTGCAAGTCCACAGATAGCCGGGGGTAGGGCCACACCGTGGCATGAACAGGGACAAAATAATAACACGAACAAATATAACCCCAACACGCCCAGTAGGCCAAACCCAAACAATAAGAACACTAGACAGCTAAGTATAAATATACGTGCAATACGCAATGTGCTGTATAGAGAAGGCTATAATCCGAGAAACAAATGCCAATTACACTCGAATGCACTCCATCAGACTATGAACTGCAAGTATTGGCAGGCATTGCCCAAACAAGATCAGGTAGAATATGCGGACAGAAGTGGAATCTGTCATTGATGTGTGGTAGGCGGACATAAAGTTGAACAGTGTGAGGAGACGCCAATAAGATTCGGTCAAGGCAAAGGTCAAACGATGGCGACAAGCACCATAGGAGCGAAGAGAAGGGGAACGGTATTACTCGGGGTGGTACCAGTGAGGGTGATAGGAGAAAGTGGCTGATCAGTCACGACACTGATGCTGGTCGACAGAGGAGCAGCCTTCATGCTGGTGGAGAATTGGGTGGCCGAGGAGATAGGGTTACAGACGAGGCCGAGTAGGATGGCGGTAACTACCATCTCGAGCAAGGATGAGGTCCTGGAGATGAGAACGGGACGGTGCGAGATATCAGCAATAGCACCAGGATATGATTATGGGGCGACCATCGACCCCATTCAAATAATAGAATCGATTAATATAAATGCCAGGCGACCCACTAGGATCGAGGTCGAGCAATACCGGTTCCTGGACGATATCGATTTATCAATATCGGAAGTGGACATCTCGAAGGTATCCATCATAGTGGGAATGGATTGTCCGACGGCCCACGAGAGAGTACGGACCATATTCGGAGAGAACAGGCAGCGCGATCAGATGGCGATTCTCACGCCGTTCGGATGGATGCTTAGCGGCCCAATTAAAGCCAAAATTCCATTCAGGGTGTTGGAGACATCAGGGTGCATGTTCGCAGGGACAATGAGGGAGATGGAGGATGAAGGAGCAGAGGAGCAGCTTAAGAGGCTGTTGAAGCAGGACTTCGAAGGACTAAAGGAGGCCGGGGTCGGAACCTCGGTAGAAGATAAACAAGCTATAGAGAGCGTAAAGGAATCGATGAAGTGCGAAGTGGGATGGTACACCATAGGAATGGTGTGGAAACAACCAAAGATACCGTTACCGGATAACAAAGGGATGGTACTCACGAGGCTTCGCAAACTGAAACAGATGCTCAGACGGAGCCCCGAGAAGGACGAGTACATCCATAAGACAATCAGGAAGTACGTTGAGAAGGGATGGGCCGTTGAGTTACCGGTCGACGAGCCAAACACAGACAGAACCTACTATCTGCCACTGCACGTGGCTTTAGATCCAAAGAAGGGTAAACTGCGGATGGTGGTTGACGCGTCGGCCAAATCGAATGGCAAAAGCATGAACAACTATCTGCTAGAGGGCCCCAACATCTACAACTCGGGGATAGAGGTCCTGTTGAGATTCAGAAATGGGAGGCCGCCTTCATGTGCGACATTGAAGGCATGTTCAACCATGTCCATGTGACGGAAGAGGACAGCGACAGTCAGCGCTTCCTATGGTACAACGGCGATGAAGAACCGTCTGAGATACCGATGTACAAAATGGTGGTGCAAAACATGGGGGCCAAGTCGTCCTCATTTACAACAACTATGGCTGTGAGAGATACGTTAGAGGGCAAGGAAGGAGAGTATAGTGCGAAGGCGATCGACATGATTCGATGCAGTTTCTATGTCGATGATGGAATGGGATCTGGAAACACGGTTGAAGAAATACTGGAGATAGGGCGCGAGGTTCGCGACATCCTAAAAGGATCCGGGTTCAACCTCACTAAGTTCCAGTCCAGCTCCGACAAATTCATGAAAGCCATAGAAGACAAGTGACCAGAGTCGACCATGGACAACCCCACAACAGCAAAGGGACAGGATATGGCAAACAAGAGAGTTGAGTCTCAGCAAAAGGCGCTAGGGATCGTGTGGAACCGGGAGACGGACGAGTTGGAGTATCAACTGAGCCAAGAGGGTGCAGAGATCCACACTAAGCGGGGCTATGTATTGTACATAGCAAGGATATACGATCCCCTAGGCCTAGCATCCCCATTGTTAGTCACGGGGAAGCAAATACTAAAGAAAGTATACAAGTTAAAGGATGAGTGGGATACGGACTACGGAGGTCCCGGAAGAAATAAGTAGACAGTGGAGTAAGTGGACGGGAAGTCTAGAGGAGATGGGGACGTACAGCATACCACACGTGTATTTCCCGGACGGAGACATGATGGACCTGGATCTACACATGTTTTCCAATGCATCCTTGGAAGCATATGGAGCGGCGCTTTATTTGGTACAGCGAAAGGGGGCTCATAAGCCCAGACTTGCATTTAGTAAAGCGAAGTGGACGCCACCAGATTCAGCGTCAGTGCCGAAACTCGAGCTGACAGCTGCGAGGTTAGGAGTAAGGGCCACAGCTTACTTGATGGACACTATACCCAACATAGTGGAGACACACTACTGGATGGACTCCATGGTAGTGCTAGGGTGGCTACATAATGAGAAGACGAGATACCCTATATTCGTCGCGAATAGGGTAGACGAGATAAGGGCGACGACTGACCTAGAAAGGTGGCATTATTGGCTTACCGACGACAATCCAGCAGATCTATTATCGAGGGGCGTTGCACGCCACACTTTCTCAAAGAAGGAAGAGTTGTGGCAGCGCGGGCCACACTTCCTGAGCGATAGGTCAGCCTGGCCACCAATGAGGAAGGTGGACCTGGGCTCAGAGGAGGTAGTAGCAGAAGAGGAGGGGGAGGTTTCAGTAGGGGAAGAGATATACAGCCAGTTGGTGAAGGAGATCAAGGAAGTGCCACCGAAATCAGAAGAACCATGCGAAAATCCGACGGACAGGTTGCGCAGTTACAGCTCCAGCTGGTATAAGACTCAGAAGTAGGTAGCATATTGGAGGGCCTACGGGGATTTCCTTAGGGGAGTTGGCAAGGATGCCAAAAGGAAACCAACCATCGATCTGGAAGGAGCGGCTAAAGCCATAATACTGTATGAGCAAAGAAAGGAATACGCCGACGAAGTGGATAGAGTCAGCGAGCAACAACACCTTCGTCGAGACAGCGAACTCAACACACTGTCCCCGCAGTTGAACGATGACAGGATTCTGGTGATGAATTCCAGAGTGGTGAACAACAACAGCTTAATTATCCCACCAAAACCCATAATAATCCCCAATAAATCACCAATAGTCCACCAGATTATATGGGACTCACATAAATCGATACTACACGGAGGCACAAATCAGACCCTCACGGAGATACGAAGGACATTCTGGATCACCCAACTTAGGAAGAAGGTGAAGGCGGTAGTGGGGAAGTGTGCCAGACCTGCAGACGGACGAGAAAGGAGAGGGCCGTACAAGAGATGGCGCCATTACCGGCCAACAGAGTGAGACAACACGACCCGCCATTCACGCACTGCGGCGTGGACATGTTCGGGCCGATTAAGATAAAGGTTATGCGGAACATGGAGAAATGCTACGGCATTATCTTTGTCTGCAACAACACAAGAGCGGTGGGAATAGAACTTGCGCAGGACGCTACGGCATCGGCATTTATTAATGCCTTAGAAAGGTTTGTAAGCTGCAAAGGGGGAACGCTCAAGGTGATATATTCGGATAACGGGACCAACTTCGTGGGAGCGGAGAACAAGTTGGCCGAGGCCTTCGACATCCTAGAGGGAGAAGATGTCAGGGCGGCTATGAGTAAACAGCAAGTAAAGTGGGAAAGGAGAATGTCGTATGCGCCACATACGTTAGGGTGTGTAGAGAGACTTGTCGGAAGTTCCAAACGTTTAATGACCAAGTTGATGAACAACCACATGGTCACAGAGGATATATTAAGAACGGTGCTAGCCAATTGCGAGGGAATCATTAATAGCAGACCGCTATATCCAGAGAATGACGACCCGGAATCACTGGATGTGCTAACACCAGGACATTTTCTAATGGAGAGGCCGGCGACAATCGACATGCGGGGAGTGGACCCAGATGACATACATTCCCATCAAAGCTGGAAAGTCGCCAAGGCAATAAGTGCGGAGTATTTGAGGAGATGGGTAGAAGAATATCTTACGATGTTGCATAGGAGAAGTAAGTGGAGAAACACCAATAGGGAGTTGAAGAAGGGTGACTGGGTAATCGTCACTGACGACACAATTATCAATAACCAATGGAGACTAGCGAGGGTGGTAGATACTTACCCCGACGAGGACGGAAGAGTCCGGTCGGTGGAAGTGAGGATAGGAGGCAAGATAGGAGCCAAAGATAGGAAGACCTACAGGAGGGCTGTGGGAAAGTTCTGCGTATTGGAAGGGGCACCTTAGAGTTTAGTCGTCCAATATGTTGGACTAAGGGGGGTGGGAATGAGGGTGAGACGCCCTTCCCACATAAAAATATAAAAAAAAATAATAAGCAAATAATAAAAATAAGAAGCGAGATATTTGAAAGTTAGAAAGTTAGTGTAGAAGTTACGTAAGCAGTTAGTAAGGAAGTAAGAAAATTAGAAAGTTAGTTAGAAGTTAGTAAGAGTTAGTAAGAAGTAAGAAGTTAGAAAGTTAGTTACGAGAGTTAGTAAGCAGTTAGTACAGAAGTAACGAAGTTAGAAAGCTAGTTAGAAGTTAGTAAGAGTAAGAGGAGAGTTAGAAGTTAGAGAAGTATGGAGTGTGGTATATAGACATACCATGAGAGTAGTAGTCGGGGTACATAGTACCGTGGGAGTCAGAAGTTGTGGGCAGCGAGAGCACCACATAGTAAGAGAGTAGGGGGTATGGTATATAGGTATACCATAGGAGTAGTAGTAGGATACGTAGTACCATAAGAGTTAGAAGTTGTGGGCACTGAGGGCGCCACGTAAGTAAGTAGGAAGGTAGATACGATAATAGCACAGACAGGGGGGAACAAAAAAAAATAATAAAATAAAGTTAGGGGACTAATTGACTAGAATGGCAGGACGAGACTTAGACGGACCCCACTAACATGATGCGCACATGCGTGGGACGTAATCAAGTATATTGAGAATGAAAACGAAAATGGGGAATTGGGGGAAGTACGGAGAGGATGTGTTGACACGTGAGGGAGTGAGAGGAGTGCAATTCAAGTGTGGGCAATGAGCAGTAAGAGAGAGACAAAGGGACAATGAGGTCTGTGAGAGAGAGAGTAAGTGACAGAGATTTCCGAGAGTGAGATTAGAGCGAGGACGTAGAAAATTGTGTGAAGAGAGAGCACAATTGTCTCGAACAGAGACGCCAGATACCTTGGTGCAGCATAGCTCGCAATTGCACCAAGGAGGGGTAGTAATAACATACCCAGGGGGGGCGGTCAGGGAAGCCGACCCCGAGAAAAGAACTCCACCCCACACCCGATATTAGATTGGGTTCCAGCGGAATTGAAGCGCACTTAAGGTTGATGCTATCTTCTCACCGGGAAGATAGCATGGGGGGGAGTGTAAGTGGGTTCAATTCTACTTCATTACCCACCAGAAAATGGGACCAGTGGCATTTCACCAATAAGTTGGGGATACGAAATTACCAATATTAATCTCGTCTCATAACCAACATTGGGGGGGGGGGGGCGACACAAGCCCTAAAGCCACAGAGAGGGAGGGTCAAACCACCTCGGAGGGAGATACAGCTAGTAGAGGCTACCAGTGCAGCGGGGGGAAACACTCACAGGGAGTGCCAAAGTGACAATTAATGTATTAGCCAATAGCGGGGAGGGAAGCACGTGGTTAGAGATAGGAAAGCATCCACTGGGTACAGAGGGCCAAGTACAGCAAGAGGTGAAATCAATATCCGAGTGTGTTAATCATATATTATTCTGCATTACTGATTTACCGGTCAGTTCATTAGTTACTCAGTTGCAGACCAGTCATAGTTTATGACCGTCACCGCCACCAACATCAGCAATTTAATATCTGTGTATTCTGCTGCTCATTATATGTCGTGATCATTACTGATCTACCGATTTACCGATTGTGCTATTATCGCTCTGAGTATCAACATCGAGAAACAGAAACTCTATTATTTTCCCCGACGGCCTTCGGCCAAAGCGACTCAGTGCATAACTGCCCAGCAGAACGGTGACGCGTACAAATCTAACCCGGTCGGGATCTTAGGATCCCGTCACATGTAATTTCTTCAATAGCCAAAGACAGCCGATTTTCAAAATTGTGTTCAACATTTTCCACATCTCTTTACAAAAAACACACATCATCAATTGATCAAGGGCACCTTGTTATTTTCATTATTCAATGGTTTTTAACCCAAATTAATAATTTCCTCGCGCACCAACAACCCTATCATTATTGTATTGCGGTGTTTTAATAAATGATTTTGTAAAATATATTTAAAGTATTTTTACATTTATCACCGTTAATTGTTGTTATTATCTTGATTGGATAATTTTCTGTCTCCAAAATCACTGATGGATTATTGCCTTGGGTTGAAGGTGTTGCTAAAAAAATGACCGCATCCGGCTCACCGCATCGGCCTGTCGGCGGGCTAACCTGCTACCGTCTGACCGCGGTGTTGCGTATTACTGCATTAAAGACTGAAGAATGGATTACAGTACAAACTGAGTAGGCCTACTGGTAATAAAGTGACGTGGGACGGTGCTGTAGTATTGAGGTGAAACCTACAGCTATTACTATCGCCGTTATCAGTACCGGAATCGAATATAGCTTTAAAAATATTATAAGAGTTTGAAATGTAGGCTATAGGCCATTCTCAATGATGTAATGCGCCGCCACGCGGTCAGACGGTGGCTGGTCTGATGGTAGCATGGTAGGGGCCGCAGTAGCCAACTGCTTCTGCTGTACTGACTACTGGCCCAGTAACGGAATGAAGGTACATTTAGCCTTTACTGTGTCAGTGAATTTATATTTAGCGAAGAGATATTTGGAATTAAATGGCAATTATTTGAATTATAGCTCGTATTTTTTTTGTTTATAAATACTATCGAACCCGGAAAGTGCGAAATGTGCCCACTATCATTTAATGGATAGCTTTCACCCCTACTTCAACCTTTTCGATAACTTTCGCATAAGTTTCGTTAGCTTTCGGCAATTGTATGGGGCGCCGTGGGCTTCAAAAAATATCAAAATGTCGGCGACTGGTTCATATTCTCGGCGACTGGTTCAGATTCTCGGCGACTGGTTTAGATTCTCGGCGACTGGTTTAGATTTTTGCCTAGATTTCGGCCAAGATTTCGGCTTAGAATCTTGGCCGAAATCTAAGCCGAAATCTTGGCCGAAATCTAAGCCGAAATCTTGGCCGAAATCTAAGCCGAAATCTTGGCCGAAATCTAAGCCGAAATCTTGGCCGAAATCTAGGCCGAAATCTAAACCAGTCGCCGAGAATCTAAACCAGTCGCCGAGAATCTGAACCAGTCGCCGACATTTTAATATTTTTGAAGCCCACGGCGCCCCATACAATTGCACTCTTTCAGAATTATCCCTCTTCCAACAATTTATTCAATCACGCTTTTTAATATTCCCACATATTTTAAAATTAACAGTTATTGACTTGTACAGTACCTTATTACATGTACCTGCACGGGAAAAAACATAAATCAGTAGGCCTAATAACAAATTGAACCATATTGAAAGTCTCATGTGAAATTTTATGTTAATGTCAACTGTGGAAGTATAATCTACAAATTCATTGGTTTTAGCCTTATGTTATTTCGACTTACGAAAACATGTTTGTAACAAACTTTCTCATTCAATTGTTATTGTATTTTACTTGTATTTTTGTCTTTGTTTCTGATGCTACCGATGGTATCAACCCAATAGTTAATGGGAACACAAGTAACACAACCGAATCAAATCTGTACCACAAGTTTTATAAAACTATTCTCCAATCTGATTATGAAGAGATATTGCAAGGATATGAGTTTTATCTCAACGCTGGCGATTTCATTTCCCATTTTATTCTAACGCCATATATATCAACATATAATTTATTTGGTCTGATTGGAAATATATTAATTATTGTAACAATTGCAATGGAGAAATCATTCAGTACTCTATTTTATAGAATGTTGGTGTTAAAGTCTGTTTTCGATATTCTTATCTCGTTTGGCCAACTGCTGCAATGTGGTCATAATTCGGAATGGTTCTATTTTGAATATGATTCATTGATAGTAAACAACAATACAATTTGGAAACTTCATTGTTATAACGTTGTTTCATGGTTATGCCAGTGTTATTGGCCGATATTTGTAGGGTGTGTACAATATGGAGATTCTACACTCACCTTAATTATGGGCGCAGAGCGTATTGCAGCCCTTTATTTCCCGGTATGGTATAAGGATACAAAATTAAAGAATAATAACATGATATATGGGATTATTGTAGTTATATTTATTTACACAGCGTGTCTGTACTGGCCTTATGTAGTTATGTATAAGGGTGAGATTCGATATGTAAATGGCGAAAAGCAATATTGGGCTTTATATATGTATTGGGGTTCATATAATGTCCACTTCATTAGGGCGTATCAGTTTCTGGACTATTTCATTCCTATAAGAAAATCTATTCAAATTGTAGGAGTATTTGCTATAAACGGTCTCTTAATTTATAAGTTAAGAAAGCTAATGAGGGCTAACCCAAATCCACCAGCCAATCATAGAATATCTGCCGCTGTAAATATGATGCTCGTTACTGGAACACTAATGTGTGCAAAAGATTGTGCCCGTATAATCTGGCACATTATAAGAACTATTCTTGTGAATATATCAGGAAATCTACATCCTTTATCTACAATGGATGAAATTTCTGCTTATGAAAAAATGTTAGTTATCCAATATATTGCAGGTCATATATCTAATATGTTTGGTATTGTCTTCAGTCTAAACTTTTATCTCATGCATATATTTGTTGGAAATTTCCGAAAGGCAGTTAATCGCAACATATTTATAAGAAGATATAAGGAATAAACCTGGTCCATTACCAACGGGCTGCGGGGCCTCCATGCAGCAAAACTACAAGCTATCATGTTACAGTTAGCATTATACTATAGCTAGTTATACTGTATATTGGCTTCCAACACTCAACAACACCCCCCCCCCCCCCCCCCCCCCCACCCCTCAATCCAACACACACACAGACTATTGGAAAACCGCCATAATTAAAACCATTCACTGATGGTTCTCAATTTTGATTCGACTATTGATTTGATTTGACGATTTGATTCGAATTTTGATTCGACTTTGGAGTGCAATTTGTTCCCATATTCAATATATTTTAACAATGATAGGATTGATATGTTATCAAGATATCATGGAGCTGTGCTGTTGAAACTATTTACAGCTGCTACTGGTTCTGATGCATTTAAGTTAAACTGATATATCCAGGCCAGCTCACAATGGCTCACAGTTTAGTGCTACACTCCGCAATAACATCTTCAAAACTGCCAGAAGTATTTCGAAAACGCGCACTCATATTCGGAAAAATATTACCAATAAGGGAACGGTGGTGTTGTGGAATGATTGTAACGCAACTTAAAGGATCAAAGTCTGGAAGTTGGCCAAATAGATTACTTACTATAGGCGATATATAACACGTTTGTGGGGCGTCGCGCAGCACGCGAACTTGAGAAAGTTCGAAACAAGTTCGATTTGATCTGTAGTCAAAAGTTCGAGAGGTATTTACTCGTAACTTTCAAAAATATTGGAACTTATTATCGTTATTATTGTACTGATTCTGTAGATTGACTACTGACGTACTGACGGGACTGTACGAGTTCTAACTTGCCTAATACAATTCTGCCTGTGTCTGGTTTAATAGCAAGTTTGTCCGATCCTTCTCTCTCTCTCCCTCTTGGAGTATCCGTCTGTCGCGATGCCTGCTTGCTGTGGTTGCAACCCTAGATCTGGTCGCTGCGTTCGTTGTTCGTGTGCGAGGTCGGGATTGCCATGCGCCTCCTGTGCTCCGATGGCGAGTGGGCGTTGTTGTAACGCACTGGGAGCTGTCAGTTCGCAGCCAGTCGTCTCCGGCACTTCGCGTGACATATCGCCTTCCAAAAACAGCAGTGCATCCCAACCGACTGCCACATCATCAACAGGAGAAGATGGCGACGAGACCCTGGTAGACCATGATATAACCCTGGCTTCATCTCCCCGGCTTCATAACCCTGGCTTCATCATCTTTCAGCTACCCAATAGGACAGCGACCCCGTTTCACACAGCCTCAGAATCCGTTCCCATCGTGATGCCTCCCGGTTACAGCGGGTCTGTGGGCCACGTCGTACTTGACTACATGTTAACCAACTCGCCGCGGACGAGCCAGGCTACAACAACGAAAAAGGGCAGGGTCCAGGCACCAAGTGAGACACCACAAATAAACTGAACTCTGGATGAACTCGACTACCTCATGGAATCCGAGTCGGGCTCTCCCCAGTCTGCGATGGGTGTCCCCATATCTGAACCGGGTGTCTCCCAGTCTGTGCCAGGCTCCCCCCTGTCTGAGTCAGGTGCTCCCCAGCCCGTATTGATTGCCCCCCAATCCATGTCGTGCTTCCCCCTACCTGTGTCGGGTGCTCCCCTATCTATATTGGGTTCCCGCCAGCTGGACGCCACCCAGTATGTGTCGGGTGCCCCCCAGTATGTGTCAGGTGCCCCCAGTATGTGTCGGGTGCCCCCCAGTATATGTCGGGTGCCCCCCAGTATGTGACAAGTGCCCCCCAGTATGTGTCGCGTGCCGCCCAATCCACGTTGTGTGTCCCTCTGTCTGTGCCTTGTTCTAGTTTTGTTCTATTTTGTTCTAGTGTCAAGCTTGGGGGAACCAATGAGACACCTCCAATGTTATATAGTGTCTGGTTGGAGATGTGTGCATTGTACTTGACACAATGAACCCGGCGTAGCATTCTTGTGAATGTGCCATCCAGAGATTTGGTGTCCTCAGCAGTTAGAGCCCAGCATGGACTCCCGTAGAGGAGTACTGGAACTACTGCTGCTCTAAATAATCGGACCTTAAGTTTCCGATTAATTATCGGTGACTTCCAAATCCTGGAAAGCCTATTCAAGGCTGCCCATGCCTTTCCCTTACGTATTCGAAGGTCCTCACCTGACTTCCGGATCCATGATCCCAGGTAACAGAAGTCGTCCACATGCTCAAGCATACCATCCTTTGAGCTTATGCTCATCCGATCAGAGACTTGCTGAGGACTTTCAAAGTTAACTGTCAGAATTTTGGTCTTTCTGGAGTTATTAAAAAGACCAACACTAGAAGCAGCATGTTCTAATGAGCTGAGGAGCCGTTGGGCTCCCTCTAATGATTCTGAGAGTACTCCTAAGTCATCAGCAAAGTCTAGATCAGTTAGGTACTTGGCAGGATTTCCTCGACTTCTGGAGCCAGTAGGTGGAGTTATCATCACCCCATCATCATTATAATGATCTAAGGACATGCGTAGAACATAGTCAACCACAATAATGCACAAGAATGGTGCAAGTGTGTCTCCTTGGAGGACGCCCCATAACACCTCAAATGGTTCTGTGTCACCGTCAACAGTAGACACAAATGTTGTCGAACCATCGTATACTGATCTGATTGCTGCAATAATTTCATCAGGAATCCCATATAATGGAAGTATGCTGAACATACGTGAGCGAGAGACTGAATCAAAGGCCTTGAAGAAGTCAACAAAGATAACAGCCAGATGCCTGTCTTTCTTTTTTGATAACTCTTCAATTATCTTTCTAAGTGCCAAAATGGGCTCCATGGTCCCACGACCTTTACGGAACCCATTCTGATTTCCACGGAGCAGTCTCTCAATGGGATCCCTGATGCGATTTAATAGAATCCTATTGTATAGCTTTGCAGCAATCGAGATCATTTAGATTCCCCGAAAAGAACCATAGAGTGTTAGGTTGCCCTTCTTGGGAACTGGCACCAACTTATTTGTTTTCATTTCTTGTGGGACTCTTGTTGTTCGGTACATGTCTACTATGATGGGATAGATGAGCTTTAAACACTCAGGTATTTTAAAGACCTCAGGGGGAACACCATCTACTCCACTGGCACGATTGGTCTTAATGCTCTTTGCAGCAGCCTTCACTTCTGCAAAGGAGATATCGCCAATGGGAATATCTGGGAGTACAGACTCAGACACTTTTACTTCTATAAAGTTTACTGTGAAGATAGTCTCTGGCCACCGGTTCCTAGGAGGTTTTCTTGGCGACGCAGGTGGGAGATGTCAGTTCGTAGGTGCTAAGGTGGCGGCGTGGGTGGACGCTGTGGATAAGATGGCGGAGATGGCCGAGGCCCAGCCACAGGCGGCGTTCTCGGCATTGATCTGCTCCTTGCAACGTGAGTGGGCCTACCTCCAGTGCGTTACGCCAGACTGCGCCCCCGAGTTTACTGGGTTGGAAGAAGCCCTTGCCCAACGTTTCCTCCCCGCCATCCTTGGTGGTAGTGTCTCCCCGTCGGAGCGCCAACTATTCGCGTTGTCCCCGCAGAGAGGCAGCCTGGGTTTACATAACCCGGTTGCCGAGGCCAACCAATCCTTCTTAGTTCCTCGGTAAGGCGATGGTGGGTGAGGCTGCGTTTGATATGGCGGCCCACAAGGAGTGCCTGGCATTGGCTCGGAAGGCGGAGTGGGACGAGCGGAAAACGGTGGAGGTGGGGGAGTTCGAGGATGCCCTTGAGAGGATGTCGGAGAGGCGTCAGCAGACTATCCAGAGAGCTGTCGAGTTTAAAACCGCCAGCTGGACGTCGACTCTCCCACTGACTGAACACCATTACGACATGTCTCCACAGGAGTTCCGTGACGGTCTGGCAGTGCGGTACGGTAGACCCCTCCTGGGAGTGCCGAGCCGTTGTGACGGGTGCGGGGCCGCGTTCGACCTGAGCCATGGGTTGAACTGCAAGAAGGGCGGCCTCGTGATCCAACGTCACAACGAGTTGCAGGACACCGTTGGCGACCTCGCTGCGCTCGCGTTTGGGCCACGCAACGTCACGTTGGAGCCCGTTGTGCGGGAGCAGCTGGAGTGGGGAGACGTGGCTGGGCTGCGGTGTGACGTGGGGGTGCGGGGCGTGTTTAACATACAGACTCAGGCGTTGTTTGATATTCGATCAACCAATCTTGACACTGGGTCGTACGTAAACCGCGCATCCATGTCCGTGTTGGAATCCGTGGAAGACGAGAAGAAACAGCTTTATTTAGCCGCAGTAACCGCTCGTCATGGAGACTTCTCGCCTTTCGTGGTTCCTGCGATGGTGTGTTGACCCCACAGGCGAACAAATTCCTGCGGATAATCACGGACAGATTGCACCGCTCATGGGGTAAGCCTTACTCGTCTGTCATGGGTTGGGTACGCTCGCGAGTGCTGTTTGCGGTTGTCCGTGGGACCTCCCACTGCCTGTGCGGGTCTCGCACCAAGTGGCGCAGCGGCCTGGGACTGGAGGATGGGGCCGGCCTACCTTCACAGCCGTAGCCAGGTGGCTGGTCGGTTGGTTGGGTGTAGTTGTAGGTCTATAGGTTGGACGATATGTTTTACAGTTTAAATTTCCCACGTCAAATTTTAATTGTCTGTATGTCTGTCTGTTATTTATACTGCATTTGATTGGTTGTTCTGGTGGTGGGTTTTTTTTTAGTGATTTTTGATTAATAAAGATGTTGCGTGTTTTCTCTTGGATCTTTTTCTCTAGTATGCCCATACAAAATTTGTTGAAAATGGTTAAAATCTTCAAAAGTTATTTACGAATGAATTTTTCATTACAGACGGACGGACAGAGACAGACAGAAAGACGGACATGAAATTTTGCCATATTTTCTAATTATAATTGTGCGCTAAGGCTCCCTTTTATTGCGTGGCTCGCCCCACATAACCATTATTATGCATCTTTTTGTCACATCATGACTACAATCTGCACCATATCTTAAGTTTCAATGTGCTTTTTCTCAATTATAACCACACAAGTAGACCGGCTGATATTGTTGTATATTTTGTATGACAGTGTAGCCATGTTGGGTTACAGACGTTTCGAATGGAGAATAATTAGTTAGTTTTAAGGCAATCGGATGTAGTAAGTATATGTACAGTATACATGTGTAGGATTTTGTTTGATGTTGATATATTGTTATTATTAAAATTTGTAGTGAGACTTTCTTAGGAAATTTTTTATTTATTTGTTATTTTTCATTAACTTGACAGTTTTACCTGTTTTCACTGTATTCTGTTTTCCATCAGTTTAAGAGTGTTTTCCCCCTTTTTACTGTTTCACTACGGTTTTTCTTAGCTGGGCACTAAAAGTACATTTAAAATTACCAATTGTAACCATTTTATTGTTAAAATTTATTTCTTGTTATTATTCTCACCATTTTCAGGAGTTTTTCCTTCTGTTCTACTTGTGTTCTCCTACCTTATAAACTGTTCGGTTTCCAGGTGTTACGGGATTTTCCTTATATACACTTCGCCACTCCAGAAGCATTTAATGGGAATAATTATCACCCACCAATAAGGGGATTGTGACCTAATAATAGTTAAGGTAGCCATAGGGCCTCACGGCCAAACCAGCCAAGATCACGTGTTGCGCAATCTATAAATTGTCATAGAGTCAACTTATTATATATTGTTTATCCATTGTGCATAGATTGCACAGGGGTCAATCACTATAGGTGAACCCTTAATATTGTGCCAGTGTCTTGTTAAGGGAAAACTAAATATATCGATTAGTCACACATCACTGCTGCTACTTAATGAGATTAGTAGCCAGGCAAAAGCTACATAAGTTCGCACAAACATTAACCAGAGTTAACTCTCCTAACACAAGACACATATTTTATCATAAATTAGATATTGTAGTTTAGTTGTTGATTTCATTGCCGCAGTAATCTCAGAAAAGGCCCATATTTATTACGAACAAAGACTGACTTATAGTTTTCAACCTGTGCGGTGCCACTGCCCCGCACAAGCCCGGACTTAGTTAGTTAGGAATTAGTTAGTTATCTATCGTTAACACATTTTTTATTATATTGTTTATTAAGGGGACCATTACCCCCAACGGAAGTTACATTTTCGAAAATTTACAAAACTTTAATCTGTTTTATTCATCTGTTATCTGTTTTTGTAGTTTGCTAGAAGGGCTTACATGTGGTGATATCGGTTTTCACAATTGAATGATATTTTGACCACAAAACTGCCCATTTTGACCACAAAACTGCACTTTTCAACAACAGTATTAATAGCTGATATTCATGAATCTCTGAATAAAACAACCCTTTTCTAAGTTTTCTATTTTCACTTTTTTCATAACTAAATTCCCTACTTAATTCACTACTTTTTTATTTTTTGCACAATTGTCATCAAACATATACCAAAATATTCAGCAGCTTTAAGGCTACAATCGTGGGTATTGGTTTTGTAAAAAATTTGCCATTTGGATCTTCTAGACCCGATTTTGTAACTGCCACCCTATTTCTCTTGCAAAATATTAGATTCCCAAAATATATCCCGAACATAATAAAACCCCCATAATTTTTTCCAAAACAATAATTTTGTTATTATTTTGATATTATGTCAATTTGACTTGGGGTTATTTTCTAACTCGTTATTTGGGTTGACATGGGGTTATTTTCTAACTCGTTATTTGGGTTGACTCGGGGTTATTTTCTAACTCGTTATTTGGGTTGACATGGGGTTATTTTCTAACTCGTTATTTGGGTTGACTCGGGGTTATTTTCTAACTCGTTATTTGGGTTGACTCGGGGTTATTTTCTAACTCGTTATTTGGGTTGACTTGGGGTTATTTTCTAACTCGTTATTTGGGTTGACATGGGGTTATTTTCTAACTCGTTATTTGGGTTGACTTGGGGTTATCTTCTAACTCGTTATTTGGGTTGACTTGGGGTTATTTTATAACTCGTTATTTGGGTTATTTTCTAACTCGTTATTTAGGTTACAACTTGGGGTTATTTTCTAACTCGTTATTTGGGTTGACTTAGGGTTATTTTCTAACTCGTTATTTGGGTTATTTTCTAACTCGTTATTTGGGTTATTTTCTAACTCGTTATTTGGGTTATTTTCTAACTCGTTATTTGGGTTATTTTCTAACTCGTTATTTGGGTTATTTTCTAACTCGTTATTTGGGTTATTTTCTAACTCGAAAAATTTTATTATTAGATTGTTACTTTTTGTTGCTTAACTCTAATAATTCAATGTTCTCGAATATTTATTACATAACCAGAAAGCCGCTTAAACTACAAAAACCACCATGAAATATTTTTTATAATAATATTTAAAATAATTGTTTATTATGTTTATCCACCAAATAATTATTTATTACGTGGGAACAAAAAGTAGAACTTTTTTTCATTATTCTGGAGGCATTTTATTTACCGAGCGTCAGCTAGGTTAATAAAGAGAATAGTCGAGAGAATATGGAAAAAAATGTTCTACGTTTTTTTCCCATGTAATACGTAATTCGGACGTAATACGTAACGGATGTCCGGGTCAATGGCCACGTATCCTCGCATCTCCCTTAGCACCTACCGGTATGTACAGATATATGATCAGTTTTTAAAAAAATCAGTTGGTTGCATTCAGTGGGGAATCATGTTTATGCAATTGGGGCTGATGGTAACATACATTGGGGGTGGGTGGTTTCAACTCTGTTCGGTGGTACGGTAGGATTTCTAATTTATTGGTCATTCATTGTCTTAATTTAGTGGTCAGTTTTGTTAGGTTAGGGGTGGGGTTCGTGGCACACTGCTGATGAGGAGAACCACGAATCCCAGGGTTCAGTGTTTAAATCTCCGAAACCCTTTTATTTTTATAAAATTTATTACTTAGACTTACCTTTTCGGCGGACAAAATGTCCTATATTTTTCGTAATTTATGGGATAGCCTATTTCGTGCAATACTTACCGGAACCTATAGTTACTGTATGGTTTGGTGTACTTTTTCTTGTGGTAGTTGGGTTGGGTTATGTAGCACTAAAATCGATTTGGTATTTTGTTTTTTGATGGGCCTAGTGCCTGAGTACTAACAGTGGCCCAAGTGGCCCTAAATACTAGGTAATATCTGAGGGAATAAGACCCCATGTCCTATTTTATTGTTTTCATATTTATCAAATGCGCACCTTGCTAACAGTCTGGAATTTAGCAACATATCATACACTTTGGCCAGTGTATCCAAAATGGATATAGCTCGGTAGTCACTACATAGTGATCGTTCACCAGACTTAAATAAAGTAACCAGTTTACTTAAACCACAACTGGCTAGGTACAAATTAATTAAACGATATACCAATGTACCCCTTGTTTATCTTAAGATTGCTCACCGTATCTGCGAGCTCCCGCTCACTGAAATCAAATCATCATCTAATATCGGAATGTATGGCGATCCCCCCACCCCCACCAATTAATGGCGTGCCATATAGATAGATATATATAAATCTGCGGACGCTATTCAGACTGTCCATTATTCGGCACATAGGTATTCGTATGATAGTCGTCCCAAGATCCGCATGGTCTTCCTATATAATTAGCACGTTCCAAAAGGTTGTTTTAAGAGGAGTTGCGCCCCCATGATTCCACCCCTTCTTGGTGTCGCTGAAGGATTACACTTAGGAGTCAGAGAGAATAAGAATAGTTCGTATTATCTTTCCAATACATGATTTTATCGAATCAAATTACTATATTAATGCTATACTGTATTAATTATGATATTACAATGAATATATTAGTCTATACGTACGGTACATACAACGGTACATACGTACGGTACTCATATCTGCATTAGTACTCTCTTAATCCATTCATTATTTAACTTAATGCAACAAACCGCTCTTAACAGCACTCTGTAAAGTGCCACTTTTCACATATAAATTTTTTTGAAATATTAAACATTTATTATCTTCTTTTTACAATGAAAATCTTTCTTATAGGGCATTATATTGATGGCTTGTGGTCCGTGGACTGGGGTACTGGAATAAAGTAAATGCAGAGAATTCAATGTTAATTGTTTTGGTTCCCCCCAACACGCTTCTGAATGAAACCTGCTTCTTTACTAACCTGCTCCTTTAAATGGCTTTGCCAATCGGGCAAAGGCTAAAATAAATAGCCTTTGCCCGAAAAGGTATTGGGTCAGAGTAAAACGCGGATCTGGATTCTACATTTAACATTGTCCCTACGGAAGTCGATTTTTTTTACATTTTTATAACTCCCAAAAATATAACTATAACCTGTTCTATTGACTTTAGTTTATTGTTTTGTTTAAAATAACGTGCCACTGTAACCTGCTCCTTTCCTTTAATTGATAATTTTGGAATCCGGACCCGGAACCGCGTTTTACACCTACCCAAAGGTATTTGGTCCACGGACCAAATACCAGTATATGGCCTCTCATAGTATGGTACTCAATAGATAATTAAAAAATATTTTACATTGGTAATAATCGCGAAAATTTCAGAAAAATAGATCGAATATTTTGTAAACTTCGATGGACAATGCTAGTTCCATGTAACACTAAGACAATGTTGGGTGAAAGCGAAAGGGTCTGTTCGTTTTGGTGTGAAGTTATCGTAACTAACGTTGTGTTACTACACTAGGGCTGTGTTGGATTACATTATGATTTATCCAACTGTTCGTGTATATCACGATAAAATTGCAAATAATTACGCAGAAACAATCAATGACGCATTTAATCCTAACATTATTTACAAGCGTTCTGGTAATACTGTGTAAACGTAACTCAACTTATAAACTTAACATCACTCAGTTTATGTTAACGGCAGCACGGAACGCTGTAACGTCAACGTAAAGTAGCTATACTGTAATAAAGTAAGTAAAAATAGGAATAAAAAGTTTGTAACAACTAAAGACGCCACTCGCAATGTAAGATAAATTTGGAGTTTCCGAATACTTTACTTGGATTAACTACGTAAGAATGGTAGAGTAACGTTAGCGAGGTAATTATTAATAGTAAGAAACAAGAAAGTAAAAATAGCAATACCCGTTGTTAAGGACTTAATAATCCAAAATGCACTAACTACGGAACTAATAGGCCTATCGTGTAAATATAATTAGAAGAATATATATCCGACTGTTTACTAAACGGAATTCATTTCCGCTGTAAATTATCCATGGCTAATTGTCTCTGTTTGGGGGTCAACCAACCCCCGAAAAGAGAGTAAGTCTGTACGAAACCCGCGCGTTCCTTCACGCTGTTCTGCAGGGCGTATTTCAGGACAAATACCGGGAGAAATATACCCAAGAACAGACCGGCGAACATCCGTAAACTGAACTTTGGTACAAGATCTTCCCGTCCGTAGAACGCCATGGTGTGTCGGATGTGTGCGGGGTCGGAAACAATTCGTCGAAGCCCCAGGAACACCTCAGTCCGTTGCTTCTGGAACTCCAATTTGTATCGCTCCCGGATCTTGGCTTTGTACGCAAGGATTTCCTTCAGGGTTTGCGGGTCGTACTTTGCGTAGGGGTCCAGCGCGGGTTTCAGTACCAGTCCCCGAGGGTCCGCTCGGGATGCGTAGCGGGGAACGTAATCGCCGGCAGTTTTAACGAGCGTCGATTCGGTCGTACTACCGAGGACGTAGTCCCCGCCAACTCGCGTCATCCTTTATCCAATTCTGCAATTAATCTGTTATTTCCTGATTTCTGTATTTGATTTCTGGATTTCAGTATTGCAGTATTAGTAGCAGGACTAATATTGTAATAGGCCTATGCCTGTCCTGTATGCCAACAGTGCAGGAAGGTCAATGTAGTACATATACATGCAGACATGTAGTACAGAAGTACCGTTGTTGTTGTTCAGTAGGCCTACTGCTGTACTGTACTACAGTACTACAGTGAAATCCGGTATCGAAAAATTTGTACCTTTCACTAAAATTTCAAGTAATAAATCACATCCGCGCTTTATAACGAAATTACAAAAGCGAAAGAAATTGTTATGGCGTCGTCGCCACACAGAAAACGGCCAAGAGGAGTATAAGAAATGTGCCAAGGCCGTTTCTAAAGGCATCTTTAGAGTGGCTTGTGCACGTGAAAACAAAATATTAACATCTGGCAAGCCTAACGCTATTTTTACTTATGTTAATAGCAAACGTAAAGTCAGATCGGGTATATCTGCGTTTAAAATGAATGGCAAAGTAATAATTGATGACACTACTAAAGCACATATATTTTCTGAAGTTTTTTCTGAGAATTTTACAAAGGATAATGAATCAATGCCTATTTTTAACCGTAGAGTAGCTAATGGTGTACACATTTCCACTGTAGATTTTTCCCCTGGTGCTGTTTATTCTGTACTTAAGAATATTAAGGCTAAATGTGGAAAAACTCCAGATGGTTTTCCCAGTTTTATTTTTGCGAAACTACCTAAATGTTTATCTGTTCCGTTGTCTATTTTATTTAAAGTATCATTTGAATCTCACGCTTTACCCTCTATATGGCTCACTGCTAACATTATCCCCCTCTTTAAGAAGGGCAGCCACACTAATCCCTATAACTACCGCCCCATTTCGCTTACATGTGTAACATGTAAAATAATGGAGTTATGTATCAAAAATGATGTATTATTGTACTTAAGGTTGCATAATATTATTAGTAAGTCGCAACATGGATTTATGAAACGTCGCAGTACTTGTACTCAATTGCTTGACAGTACTAATAAATGGTTTAAGCTGCTTGACAGTCGCAGCTCTATAGACGTTATATACATAGATTTCGCCAAGGCGTTTGATTCTGTCGTTCACTGTAAACTTTTGGCTAAACTTGCTAGCTACGGTATCTCGGGTCACTTGTTATTGTGGATTGGTGCTTTTCTATGTAATCGTACCCAACAAGTCTTGGTTGGTAATACTATTTCTGTAGTAAGCAAAGTTATATCAGGTACAATTCAAGGAAGCGTTTTAGGGCCATTATTATTTTTACTCTATGTTAATGATTTACCTGATATTATAGGTACCGGCACCTGTTGTAATTTATTCGCTGACGATCTCAAGTTGTACAGCAAATCATCAGACATCCATTCATTGGCAGAAGCTCTCAAATCACTAGAGACTTGGGCAAATGAGTGGCAGGTCAAGATAGCTGCACACAAATGTTCAGTAGTTCATTTATCTACAACTTGTATAAAGGTGTCACCTGTGCAATACTTTCTTAATGGTAACCTTATAAAAAATGATGACTTTTGTAGAGATCTTGGTGTAATTGTGAATCACGATTTGAAATTTGATCTTCACTACCGTGAACAAGTAAAGAAGGCGTATAGAGTAGTGAATATTTTATTTAAGTGTTTTTATACCGGTAACCTGAAAGCCATTTGTACAGCGTATAAGTCATATGCCAGACCATTACTAGAATATTGTACTGCCGTTTGCTCTCCATTTACGTTAGGTAGTATTGATTTAATCGAACGGGTTCAGCGTTACTTCACCCGGCGTCTTTTTAAGCGCTGTAACCTCGGCAGCCGTAGTTACATGGAGAGAATTAATTTTCTTAATTTTCTTAAGCTACAACCTCTAGAAGTACGTAGGCATATTTATGATTTAGAAATGGTGTATAGTATTTTTAATAATGATGTTGATCTAAATTGTAATGACTTTTTCACTTTAAGTACCAATATTAGAAATAGAGGCCATAACCGTAAGCTTTTCAAATCGTTTTGCCGTCTACAAATTGTAAAAAACTCTTTTTCAAACAGAACTGTAGATATTTGGAATTCCTTACCCGAAGAAATTGTCAATTCTGTAAATGTAAATATTTTTACTGATAAATTGAAAGATGTTGATCTATTGCCATATTGTCATTTTAACAGATTTTTAAATTAACCACATATATTTTTTATTTGTTTTTATTTATATTTAATCTACCAAATAGTTTTTAATATTTTTGTCATTTTTATAAAAAGGATCAATGGCTTTCGAAACAAATTATGTTTTTTTTACTTGATGATATAATCTCTGTTTACTTGGTTTTATTTCGTTGGTCATTCTTGTAGTTTTATTGTTGTTGTTTGTATTTTAGCGTTTATCCCTCTATCTGTTGCCTTTGCCCTTCTACTTAAATGTGTATTTTATCCACCTGTAAGTGTAATTTTATATATCTAATTATAACTTCTAATTAGGTATTTGTACCTAGGTGGTGTTCCCCCTGTTTATATTTTATTCTTTAAAATTAAACTGAATGTTTTAAATAAATAAAAAAAAAAAAGTACTACGTTACATAGGCTGATAGGGGGGTGCGTATAAAGAGCAGAAGAGTGGACAGCGGATCAAAGCAATGAAAGGCAGGCAGTCAATTTGAATTAGCGCTTTCTAATAATGTAGTCCGCTATTTGTAGCTACCTACAAACGGTGGACCAGGTAAGATCAGGATGTAGAGAGAATCATCCGCAATGGAGTTCTGTAACACATCGGTAATTTCATATCCAAGAGACTCGAAATGCAATTTTATAATAATATTAACCCTTTATTGCACCGAGCAGACGATTTTAAGGAAAAAAATTAAATTTATGTTTTTTGGTAATAAAATGGTGTCAATACTGTGAAATATAACAAAAAAAGCCAAAATTTTATGATTTTGTGTGTTTTCACAACACGTTGCTTAAAAGCAACACGGTGCGACAAAGGAACGTAATAATGAAGAAAAATAGAGTGAATGTTTTTTCTGTCTGTTTTGTTCCACTTCTTTCAACTGTTTGTATGTCTATCTACCTGTCTACCTGTCTGTTCGTCTGTCTGTCTATCTATCTATCTGTCTGTCTGTCTGTCTGTCTGTCTGTCTGTCTGTTTGTCTGTCTGTCTGTCTGTCTGTCTGTCTGTCTGTCTGTCTGTCTATCTGTCTGTCTGTCTATCAGTTTGTCTGTCTGTCGGTATTTCTCTCTGTCTGTCTGCATGCTTGATGGTTTATCGGTCTGTCTATCTGTCTCTCTGTCAGTAGTCTGTCTGTATGCATGTCTTTCTGTCTGTCTGTTTGTCTGTCTTTCTGTCTGTCTGTTTTCTGTCTGGTTTCTAAAATCGAGTTCCTTGTGATGTCAGTTCATATTTATTTACAAATTATCCTAATAATTCCTATAATAATAATTCCTAATAATCTAATAGTTCCCTAGTATTTCCTAATAGTTCCTAAAGGTGGAAGTCTTGCAAGCAGTTTTTCTTTGTTGTTAGGCAAAGGAAAATGCGTACACGCTACTTCTGTGCACTTTGCGCAGTATAACTGCGTGGTCGAATTGCAAAGGTCCTCCCTCCCTATTCTGTGTACCACTATTTAGTAAATTCATTTCCTATTTAAATAATTAGCATATCAATGTGATTAATTAACCTAATTAACTAGTAATAACCAATAATTAGTCTCCCAATTAATTAACTAAAATCATCGAAAGACCATTTTCTACACTTAAAAAATTTCCTGCGCAACTGTAATTTAATTACCTAGTTAAATAATTAGCCTAATCACTTATCAAATAATTAAACTAATTAAATCATTAATTAGCTCTAAATGACTCTGTCTTTCTATAACTATCAATAATTACTTAGAAGGTACAAACAATAAGGCTTTTACAAAAGGAAAACCTAATTACACAGTTCAGTTCCATTTTCCACTACTTTCCTTTACTGCACCCTGTTGCTTATAAGCAACACGGCTTATTTTGTGCCTTAGAATTACAAATGAACCTGTATATTTGCAAAAATACATGTAATTGGCGCAGGATATACAAGAAAATACGTTAGTATTTTTTTTGGCACCATAAAATTATCGCAAGAATAAAAAAAGCCGACCTAAAGACACCTATAAACTAAAAATATCAATTTTCCTATCAGCATTTTTGAATGTTAACTTACAACACAATTTAAACCTCCCACCCAAGACTCTTCGTTTTTATTGGATAATTTAATTATCCTACGATAAGCTACAAGGTGCAGTAATGGTTGGTTGATGGTTTTTCTATGAGATAAGACCGATAATGGAACTGTTGCTTAAAAGCAACAAGTGTAACAAAGGGTTAAGTGAATTGGCGAAAGAGTTTTAACCGGAAATTTGAAACCTAGGTACCGGGTTGAAGCCCCAATAGGGTCGGTTAATATTTTTCGCGATGGAGAGCATTATCATATTGTCCTATTACATTATATATTTAATTCACCGTCACTCACCCCGCAACAATTCACTTATTATTATCAATTAACAGCCTGAGCCAGGCATACGGGGTTACAGTGGTTTCTACAACATTGTATAATAGTTATTCTTTGAGGCATGGTTGCCATTTCTGGCAGAGCACGGGAATAACGTCGTACTTTCCTTCGAGTGATTAGTTGGCCTAAATATGATATCCCACTCCATAGCGAAATATTTTACCGTCCTGGTAGCTCAGGATACACACCCGGCTGATGATAACCGGAAGTTTGAAACCTAGGTACCGGGTTCGAGCCCCAATAGGGTCGGTTAATATTTTTCGGTATTGAGAGCATTATCATATTGTCCTATTACATTATAAATGCGATTTGAAATCTGTGACTGATGATGTGTCAGAGCTGTCTGGCCCGTCTGTCAACTCAAATCCCCTTTCCAACCAATCTGATGCCATAAATATGTTTTGTAGCCTGGGGTAGCCAGCTCGTCTCACTGTCGTACCACAGAGGGATGGCGATTCAGTTGTCTTGTAGGTACAGGAATTTTGTATTTCTTTACATTGGCTGTTGAATAGATATGGTTGGTGAAACATTCTACCAAAGTGTCGATATGAGGGTTGTGCCCTGTGATCAATTATGTTCAAAAGCAGTTGGTGTACCTAAAGCTTCTGTAAACCCGACCTTACATAGAGTGTTAAGTAAAGTAAGTAAAGTAAATTTTCTTCGGCCGCTAGGTCAGGGATTACGCACAAAGTCTGACGACTTATTTCCAGTGCGGTCCCCCCAGAACTTTACTCCCCAGAGGAAACTCCAGTACTCTTTTAGCTACCACTTAAGGATGCAAGGCAGAGATGCGCCCTGGCTGGTCCCTTTAAAGCATTCGTGCCGAAACGAAAACTGCCCTGGCCCATGTGAGGATCGAACCCACGACCTACAGGAGATGTGAATTCAATGCAACCACTACACCAAGGTGGAACCTGTTGGATTTGATACCTGCATTTTGATTCCTGCATTTACCCAACAAGATCGTGCTTTTCTCGAGTAAAACTAAATTGATTTCATTCTCCAAGTTGATTAATATTTCTAAGGGTGCATGATCGGAGGGTAAATTTTCTAATATGGTATCGAATTTTGTAATAGATGTGGCGATTGTCTGCTAACCAGGCATCGATCAGGTTTGGATGAAACCTGATTTCTGCCTAAAATTTAATTTCCCACCATGTATCCTTCCTGCTATAGTCGATTAACTTAGATTCACAAGATTAGATAATTTGCACAACTGAATTAATATGTTCATCCCATGACTATTACATACCATATCATCCGGAGTTCTGTAAGAAATGCGAGGAGCAGACATAGACGATAGATCTCCCATACTACACGTTCGTGGGGCCTTCGCGCAGCACGAGGCCCAGTTATGAGATACAAATTAAAATTGAGCGACTGTATCACAAAATCAGGTTTTGAGAAATTTACCCACACCACCAATCAATCAAAGAAAGGGGGACAGTACGTGTTCACCCCTTTTAATCCCCCCCCCCCCCCCCACCCTTCCCAACCACCAATACATAACCGCGACATCTACCACCCACGGAAGGGTAGCACGAACTTATTTCCAATCGCACGTTCAATATGCAAAGCCAGGTGGTTTATAGGAATATAATAAACGCAGTACTCGTATTCATTATAAGCCTCGTTGCGTTCGTCCTGTTTTGTATTTAAATATATTTCTTAAACGCAGGCTAGGACGTTCTTTATAATAATAATAACTAGGGATGCGATCAATATGTGAAGCCAGGTGGTTTATATAATAATTTAGTCAACGCAGTACTCGTCTTCATTATATGCCTCGTTGCGCTCGTCGCTTGTCCTGTTTTGTTATAAAATATTTTTCCTAAACGCAGACTGACGATCTTTATACAGTTATAACTATGCGAAGTTTCGAAACTGTGCGAGTAACTGTTGATACATCTATGTGGATATGTGTGATATGTGGAGATGTGTGATACAACGCCAACGCATCTTATGCCGATGTAGTAATATGGGTATTGAAATAATATTAAATTAATGTACACTCTTAAAGCTGCAGCGAAAAAATGTAGCTAATTTCCTAGGTTACATATAAAATAATAATATTATTTTTAAGAACATTAATTTTACTACTTTGCAAAAATTCAATTAAAAAATAACCAGACATATACATTGTGGAATAAACTATTTCAGAAGCCTACACAACAGCCATGCCATGGATAGTATTTATGTTATGATATCTGTCATTCACCTGAGATAGCAATACAACATTTATAGTGAATTTAAAGAATGCTGATGTCTATTACTATTCCTCTCTGGTTAGTCTACAGCAAGGCGACCTAAATACGCCTAAATACGGTAAAATTCGCCAAGCCTTTGGTGGATGTTATTACGTCAGCGTTCAGCAAGTCTTCGAATTTTCAGCCATAAACTCAGCCAAAGTGCTGGCCACCTTGCATGCTCTTCCTGACATTTCTGGGCCATCGTCTGAACACAACTGCACCAATTGTTTCTTACCACTTACGAAAGATGAACTTGATATTGTTGATATTATTCCCATACTCGTAGATGATCTGAGCGAATCCGAGAAGGCAGTACTGTTATATATCGCTGGGTATTGCTCATTTAAATCAAAGATAATCTCGGTGGATAAGCCAACAAGCCTCAGTACTACAGTTGTTGGATACTTTGAGTCTATAAATCGAGGGAGGCTTTCATTGCCTGACAACAGTTTATATATCTTTGTGTTGTGTTGTTATTCCTTCTTCATGAACGTTCCTAGTAGGGAGTTACTTTGTAGGAAGCGCCTCCTTGCCCTTTTCAGGTTTGTCAATTCGTATGTGACGAATGATGATGTCACATACAGTAACAAACTTATTCGTACTCTGGTTAATATTTTGATTAACAATTTGAGTAAACAAACAATGGATGACTCTGTATCGGTGCCACAAAAACGTGCTAAATTTAATTGTTAATACTTTTACATAATTTAATAAATTAATAAATTAATTTTTAATAATTAAGTTAGTTAGTTAGTTAATAAATTTAATAATTTTACATTTGTGGTATGCTTCCTTATTTCTTGACAGACAGACGGACAGAAAGACTGACAGACATACATACAAGTTTAAAGTCGGTCTAGATTCCTCTAAACCTAAAAATTAACATCTGAAATAAAATCACCAACCATGAAACCCCATTTAACGAAAACCTCAGTTTAGTGGTGTGATTTCTTATTTTTTGACTGACAGTCCGACATACAGACAATTATACACCACACAGTATACAGCAGCTCCCATGTACCGTTAACGGTTTATTGCATTAGACTACAGTCTAGTCAGTCACTTTCAGTTCTAAAGTATAAAGTGTAGCATATTTGCTACAAATTTTGAACCTATAACTACTGAACTACATGCAGAACAATTTCGAAAAATTAGTGAATAATTATTTTTTTAATTTTTTCATCAGTTTTTGTATATTTTGAACTAATTTGTGCAGGAAAAACATTGCAAAAACAATTTCAAACATAAAAACGAGAATTCATGCAGTAGAGGGTTAAAACCCAGTGGTTCTAATGTTTTAGAAGTCCTAGAAGTTTTCAGCCTAAGCAAATTTCTGCCTTTATTGGGCTGCATGGCCTTGTATAGAGGTCGCCTTGGTCTACAGCCACAACTCCCAGCCAGCAGCAGAGACTTGACCAATAATCATTCCCAGCAACTGGGAATGACACACACATCCCATCTATGTACCAGCATGTTGGCCAATAAATGAGCAGTATTTAATGAGAATAAATTTTTTTTGCCGTTTTAATTACTTTAGATCAATTAAAGACACAATTATTAAAGCAAATCACTTGAACTAATTAAAAACTATAATAGAATGGCGTATGGGGATTACATCTGTATAATTTTTAATTATAATTATTTAAATCTTATACTGTAAAACAATTAATTTCCTTTAAAAGGCAGGTTGAAAATGGTGTTTTTACCGTAATAACTTAATTAACTAATTAACTGCTATTATCTTAGCTTCTCGAAGGCCACACTGAAATTCTACTTGGAAAATTTCTAAACTTTTGCCAAACAACATGTGTACCAAGTTTGGATAGATTTCATCAAAGATTGGCCGAGTTATTAACGTTTAAAATTGAACACGACAGAACGACAGAACGACAGGTTGATTAATGGTACCACTACGCTAAGGCTCACTCACTTCGTGGCTCGCCCCACAGTAGCATTTGTGTCCCCTGCTATAATGAACGACATCCAATGTGGGCTATTAATAATAACTAATTGCAGTTTGGCCAGAGTGGCAGGAGTTGCATAGGGTGATGAGCTAGGTGGTCGTATAAGGAGATGAACATAACTGATGGGAAATCAGGTAATTGGATCCCACATAATCCATTTCCTCTATGAATTCCAATCCCAGGTGAAACAAATTTGTGACGTAAGACTTGGCTGGCCGTCGACAAGAACTGACCGGGATTTGAAGTCATAAGTGACATCCCGTATAATGGACAGATCCATTGCTATCAATAATGTTGTAATAAATTACGCGCCTATGCATGGAAGCATGACGAAGAATGCACAACACCATGGGAAGACGCATTTGTCCTAAGCTCAAAATTATTGTCCTAGCCAACAAAATATAATGCATGGTTAGAAAGATTGACTAAAATTGTCATAGTACAGTATGAGGAGCAATGCACAACGCCATGGGAATACGCATTTGTCCGAAGCTCATAATGATTGTCCGAGCCAACAAAAAGCATGGTAATTTTCAGTTAATAGAGATTGAATACAATTGCCATAATCTTTTGAGATTGTTTGCTATTTCAAAAATAAAATATGGAAAGTTCCCAACCGCTCTTTATAAGAGCTAGGTGCTAAAAACGAAGCATTCCACACTTTAGTTGTAACCGCAACGATTAAAGGAAACTATGGGATTTATAAAGTTGATTACTCTTGTGGCGTTGGTTGGGGTGACGGCTGCATTTGAAAAGCAAAACAGCGACAAGTTCCTGAAGAAGAGACTCGTTGCCCGGGCTACTGCTGAGGAGCTGGATGAAGCTGAGGAATATAATGAATGGTTAGTAAACCAGTGGATTGGGTTGACTTAATGAATCACCGAGCTCACCTGTTATGTGGTATATGCTCTGGTTAAAAAACCGATAATCTGAGTGAATTACCGAGCTGACCTTTTGTGTGGTTTATGGTTTGGTTAGTAACCGACAATCTGATTGAATTACCGAGCTGACCTTTTGTGTGGTTTATGGTTTGGTTAGTAACCGATAATCTGATTGAATTACCGAGCTGACCTGTTGTGTGGTTTATGGTTTGGTTAGTAACTGATAATCTGATTGAATTACCGAGCTGACCTTTTGTGTGGTTTATGGTTTGGTTAGTAACTGATAATCTGATTGAATTACCGAGCTGACCTGTTGTGCGGTTTATGGTTTGGTTAGTAACCGATAATCTGATTGAATTACCGAACTGACCTGTTGTTTGGTTTATGGTTTGGTTAGTAACCGATAATCTGATTGAATTACCGAGCTGACCTGTTGTGTGGTTTATGGTTTGGTTAGTAACTGATAATCTGATTGAATTACCGAGCTGACCTTTTGTGTGGTTTATGGTTTGGTTAGTAACCGATAATCTGATTGAATTACCGAGCTGACCTGTTGTGTGGTTTATGGTTTGGTTAGTAACTGATAATCTGATTGAATTACCGAGCTGACCTGTTGTGTGGTTTATGGTTTGGTTAGTAACCGATAATCTGATTGAATTACCGAGCTGACCTTTTGTGTGGTTTATGGTTTGGTTAGTAACCGATAATCGGATTGAATCACCGAGCTGACCTTTTGTGTGGTTTATGGTTTGGTTAGTAACCGATAATCTGATTGAATTACCGAGCTGACCTGTTGTGTGGTTTATGGTTTGGTTAGTAACCGATAATCTGATTGAATTACCGAGCTGACCTTTTGTGTGGTTTATGGTTTGGTTAGTAACTGATAATCTGATTGAATTACCGAGCTGACCTGTTGTGTGGTTTATGGTTTGGTTAGTAACCGATAATCTGATTGAATTACCGAGCTGACCTGTTGTGTGGTTTATGGTTTGGTTAGTAACTGATAATCTGATTGAATTACCGAGCTGACCTGTTGTGTGGTTTATGGTTTGGTTAGTAACTGATAATCTGATTGAATTACCGAGCTGACCTGTTATGTGGTATATGCTCTGGTTAAAAAACCGATAATCTGATTGAATTACCGAGCTGACCTTTTGTGTGGTTTATGGTTTGGTTAGTAACCGATAATCTGATTGAATTACCGAGCTGACCTGTTGTGTGGTTTATGGTTTGGTTAGTAACCGATAATCTGATTGAATTACCGAGCTGACCTTTTGTGTGGTTTATGGTTTGGTTAGTAACCGATAATCTGATTGAATTACCGAGCTGACCTATTGTGTGGTTTATGGTTTGGTTAGTAACTGATAATCTGATTGAATTACCGAGCTGACCTGTTGTGTGGTTTATGGTTTGGTTAGTAACCGATAATCTGATTGAATTACCGAGCTGACCTTTTGTGTGGTTTATGGTTTGGTTAGTAACCGATAATCTGATTGAATTACCGAGCTGACCTTTTGTGTGGTTTATGGTTTGGTTAGTAACCGATAATCTGATTGAATTACCGAGCTGACCTTTTGTGTGGTTTATGGTTTGGTTAGTAACTGATAATCTGATTGAATTACCGAGCTGACCTGTTGTGTGGTTTATGGTTTGGTTAGTAACCGATAATCTGATTGAATTACCGAGCTGACCTGTTGTGTGGTTTATGGTTTGGTTAGTAACTGATAATCTGATTGAATTACCGAGCTGACCTGTTATGTGGTATATGCTCTGGTTAAAAAACCGATAATCTGATTGAATTACCGAGCTGACCTTTTGTGTGGTTTATGGTTTGGTTAGTAACCGATAATCTGATTGAATTACCGAGCTGACCTTTTGTGTGGTTTATGGTTTGGTTAGTAACCGATAATCTGATTGAATTACCGAGCTGACCTTTTGTGTGGTTTATGGTTTGGTTAGTAACCGATAATCTGATTGAATTACCGAGTCACCTGTTGTGTGGTTTATGGTTTGGTTAGTAACCGATAATCTGATTGAATTACCGAGCTGACCTGTTGTGTGGTTTATGGTTTGGTTAGTAACTGATAATCTGATTGAATTACCGAGCTGACCTTTTGTGTGGTTTATGGTTTGGTTAGTAACTGATAATCTGATTGAATTACCGAGCTGACCTGTTGTGCGGTTTATGGTTTGGTTAGTAACCGATAATCTGATTGAATTACCGAGCTGACCTTTTGTGTGGTTTATGGTTTGGTTAGTAACCGATAATCTGATTGAATTACCGAGTGACCTGTTGTGTGGTTTATGGTTTGGTTAGTAACCGATAATCTGATTGAATTACCGAGCTGACCTTTTGTGTGGTTTATGGTTTGGTTAGTAACTGATAATCTGATTGAATTACCGAGCTGACCTGTTGTGCGGTTTATGGTTTGGTTAGTAACCGATAATCTGATTGAATTACCGAGCTGACCTTTTGTGTGGTTTATGGTTTGGTTAGTAACCGATAATCTGATTGAATTACCGAGCTGACCTTTTGTGTGGTTTATGGTTTGGTTAGTAACCGATAATCTGATTGAATTACCGAGTGACCTGTTGTGTGGTTTATGGTTTGGTTAGTAACTGATAATCTGATTGAATTACCGAGCTGACCTTTTGTGTGGTTTATGGTTTGGTTTTAGTAACTGATAATCTGATTGAATTACCGAGCTGACCTGTTGTGCGGTTTATGGTTTGGTTAGTAACCGATAATCTGATTGAATTACCGAACTGACCTGTTGTTTGGTTTATGGTTTGGTTAGTAACCGATAATCTGATTGAATTACCGAGCTGACCTGTTGTGTGGTTTATGGTTTGGTTAGTAACTGATAATCTGATTGAATTATCGAGCTGACCTGTTGTGTGGTTTATCGTTTATGGTTTGGTTAGTAAATAACCGATAACTCTAAATGAATTAACAAAATTCTGTGAACATAATATGTCTTATTTTTCTTTCATTGATTCTTAATTCATGTATTGTAGACAATTTCCTTTTATTGAATACAGTTTATATATAGCCTATAATAATTGTGAGTGTTCATTTGGTGTTATTACCCTTTCAGCGTGAAGTGGTCAGGGGCACTAGATGACAGCAATACAGGTGGGAGAGGTAAGTTGCTACTTCAGAAATATATAAATCTTGCAAATTATTTAGTTTCAATGACCTGCCTAGATGTCGCAAATCGCTCTTGTCAACCATTCACTTGTTTATCTTATCATCTTATATGACAGTATTGCAGTGCATGGAATAGCCAGTTTTCTTTTTTTAATAAGGTTTTCACCATAACAGTAAACAGTAAAGCACCTCATTGCTTTGTAAGTATGGCATTGTAATGGAATTGTAATCTTATGCGTGTAAAGCCAAAGCGACACCGACAACCAACAGCCGACAAACACAGTCGGAAACAGTTACTGAGGGGAATGGGGCAATTTACAGAGAAGGCTTTTCTAACCAAAACAAATCAAGAGTCAATAACACTGTTACAATTTCATATGTTCATGATAACGACTGTCGGCATGTGGCTTCTGGGTGTCTGCTCTTTGTGAGGTGTTTATATCCATGGTATATCTAACTGAAATTGATGTACAGTTTGTAAAATTTTTGTATATGTAGCGTTCGGCCGGTGTTTCTGATATTATTGCTGTGAATTCATACTATCTGATATTTAATCTGCGGTGGATAGGATAAAGAAGAAAGATCTGTGACCCACTGAGAAACAATTGGTAAAATTAATTAATAATATTTCCAGCAATATTTCGGCCACAGGCCTTTTACTGGCTGCAGGGTAAATGGTTTATAGCAGAAATTATTACATTTCAGCAAGAGCACAAAACAGTACGTAAGTAGTAGAGGTTTGCTCCTCTTTGTGATAGTTGGACCACACTGACACCCATTGGGTGTCATATGACACCCAATTATCACCCATAGGGTGTCATTGGCGCCAGACAGTCTGGGTGACACCTCCTAATAGGGGTCTTATGACTCCTAATTAGGGTTTAATTGATTATCCTAATTAATCAGACTGATTAGCGCCCTGACACACAATGGGTCATCAGTGTTGTCCAACTGTCACAAAGAGGATCAAAGGGTGTCATCCTCAGCTCTTTTATTTATTAATACTTATTTATTTGTATTTAATTTTAAATTAATTATTTGTATTTCTTCTACTTTATTTAATTGATTTCTATTTTTTGAATTACCAATAAAATTAGTTTATATATTACTTACCGGTGCTAAATGGTGTCTTTGTTGACACCGCATTGCTATATTTAGCCCTAGGGTATACAGCTCCCTTAGTGGTAACTAATTACTCTTATCTATACCCAACCCCTCACCCAGAAGACTCTACTAACCCTATACTAATCAGCATAGGGTCCTCTATTGTATTGAACCTATTTCTATTATACCCCGAGGCTAATGATCCAGCGGCGCCCTTTGTCTTCGTTATTCAATGGCGCCACCCTGGCTGCCATTGAATAACATTGGGCAAACTATAACTCGCCTCATATGACGTCATCAACGCTGCTCTCTGATTGGTTTAATTATACAATCTTTCCACAGACAATCAGGCACAGACTATGCCTCACTGAGGCACAGACTATCCCTCACTGAGGCAAATACTATGCCTCAGTGAGGCACAGACTATGCCTCACTGAGGCACATTATTATGCCTCACTTGAGTCACAGACTATGCCTCACTGAGGCACAGACTATGCCTCACTGAGGCACTGAGGCTCAGATTAAGGGTCTAAGGCCTTCAAGCTGATCATTTGCTTAGTTTTCTAATTAGAAGTTCGTAAGTTCGAACACAAGAAGAGCATTATTCTTTTTTCCTAGCTCTTGGCTGACTCTAGAGTACACTAGCTTTGACTCTCTCGGCTATAGTGATAGTAAGCAACCTTGGGAGTTAATGCGCTGTCTTATGAGTAAAGGCCAAGAGATTAGACTTCAGGTTGCCTCTGTTGGTTCACTCTTCTTAACTTTACAAAAGGGTTTGCAAGTGCAGGTTCAAGTCCATCTAAAGCTCTATATATATTTTGCACTGAAGTGGAATACTTTAGATGCAAGGGGAATCTGGTTTGCGAGGGATATTTGAATGGCGAGTATAACTATCCTTGGGAGTTAGTGTGACGTTATCTCACCATGGATGGGCTTTACCATTGTACTCGCATCTGCTCTCTCATTGGCTGCCTAACTTTCCTCCCTCGAGTCCTGATTGGCTGCCTAACTCACCCTCGCGCTCTGATTGGATAATCCATTCTAGCCTCCCTCTATAATAGCCCCCGTTCACCGCATTCCCATTCATTCTCTAATTTTATTTTTAAAAGTTTTATTTATTTTCATGAAAGTTTTATTTATTTAAAATTTTGTAAAATCATTTAGCGAAAATTCAATACTATCAATTGACATTGCTATATACTGTATAGCAATATAATGTGGGTTAGCGAGATGAAGTTCGTGGTGAGATGGTTCCAACAATGACTTCATTTAGCACCGGTAAGTAATATATAAACTAATTATTGTTAAATCTAAAAATAGAAAACAATCAATATATAAAGTAAAAGTAATACAATTAATCTAAAATGAAGTACAACTAAATAAAGTAAATGTAAATACAAATAAATAAGTATTAATAGTAAGTAATAAGTATTAAACTAAATAATAGAGCTGAGTTGTCACTTATGACACTCTTTGATCCTCTTTGTGACACTTGGACAACACTGATGACCATTGCATGTCAGGGCGCTAATCAGTGTGATTAATTAGGATAATCCATTAAACCCTAACTAGGAGTCATAAGACACCTATTAGGGTTTAATTGTACTAATTAATTGATGACACCTATCAATTAGGGTCTAATTAGCCTAATTGGGAGGTTCACCCAGACAGTCTGGCGCCAATGACACCCATAGGGTGACAATTGGGTGTCATATGACACCCAATGGGTGTCAGTTGGATCCAAGTATCCCAAAGAGGAGCAAACCCCTACTACTTACGTACTACTGCTGCCACCGCTACCAGGGACAGTCTAGGCTAATGGCTACACACTATATTAATTATTAATTCTGTAGGTGTCTGGACATGCGTGTGCGAATTTGTGTGTAGGTTACTCCTATATATGTTTCCCCACATGTTATAGCGTAGACAACGTTCTTATGGTGGGATTGGTGGTGAACTGTGTGGAGCCATTGTTACAAGTGTAACAGGGTACGTGGGCAGCTGCGGGACATTTGGTAGGGTTAAACTTGGATCTGGTGACGAGTTGTTAGAGCTTACGACCTGGCGTCGCTACTTTCCTAGTTAAACCTGCAAGTGGAGACTTGCGGACTATCGATTGGACCTTCCTTTTGATGTCTTCGTTTATGAACGGTACTACTAACGGTATGGGTGATGGTCCTGGTGGACTAGTAGTGGTTGGAGGGTTATCCGTCTTATCTGATTGGATAACTAATCTATGGATGAGTCTATCTACAGTGTGTGGGGGCGGGATAATCGTTTTTAAGCAAAACCTGCCGCACCTTCTCTACGCCTCGATCCCTTCCGGCTGTAGTCGAGCCGTACCGAATTGCTCTCCTTACGGCTTGACGGACAGTGGTGTTAATGATGGTTTTGGGGTGGTTACAAAAGTGGTTGAGTATAATCCCCACGTTGGCCGGTTTAGTATAAAGTTCAAAGTCAATAGTACCTTCATTATTAATGGTTGTTAAAACATCCATAAATGGGATATGTTCGCGCTTTCAGACCTTTAGCAGTTTAACCTGCCAAATTAGGATGTCTTCTAGATAATAGATAGTCTTTAGCCTACGACAAATATTTGATACACTACATTAGCCGAAACCAGTCTATGCGCGATCATTCACCCGCTGGATATACCCGGGAGACTGGATTCGGAAGCCTAATCGTATTGCGGGATAGACCTACTGTATTATTCGACTGATCTTAATATATATAATCTCTGACAATATTATTCACTTTCGGGAAATATTAACAGTTCCTTTAGGACGTGGCGCTCTAAATATATAAACAGAGTTATGACTTAAACCAGACGCAATGGGATGGCTATAGATTCACGTATATGGCGCATTCTTTAGGAGATGCTTCGTTATCAATCACAATCATACACAATGCTGCACAATGCTGCACACCAATCTGCCGACCTTCACTAATTTTAGTCACATACAAAGAGAATAACAGACAATACATGTAGGGCCTATAAAATAGCATTAGATTCACTTCAAACCACTTAATGTAAGTCGCAATCGTTATATGTATCCGGTCTCTCTAACCTTTAGTATATCAAGAAGATTGGGGTGTCGGATTGTTTATCAGTATTCCAAATATAATATTTCATCAACAAATATAATGAATAACCGACAGCAAAGCAGTAATGTTAAGGTATGAATGATTATGAGTGACTGAGTGAGTAAGATAACGGATATACGTTCTATAATTAAGCCTACTAATGTTGAACTAAAGACTGAAACACGGAGGTTCCACGCCGGTGTTGTAGGCTGTGGAAGAAATCACATACTGACTCACTTCCCTAGTTTCTATATACCATCTCCAACACAGAGGCAAAAAACGCTCTGATTGGTCGACCGAACAAAGAGAGAACAAAGAACAAAGAGATGTTCTACGTGGTAATATCAGCTGTTAGCCGTCGTCATGGTATCTACACTGTTTCAAGAGGATCCGGCTTATTGCGTCATAGAATTGCTAATCATGTCCGCTAAAGTACACATACAGAAGAAATGGCTTTTATGTCCTCTAAAACAACAATACAGTAAGGACACGGCCTTTTATGCCGGTTAAACCAACTACAGAGTACTTTACGGGGAAAATAACCGGCTAATTACGCAAAAGCCTTTACACCGCTCCCAGAAAATGGGATTTAAGTCTATAAAATATAACAAATCACAGTTTCTAAAATATAAAGATACTCTAAACAGTTAGTCTTTCTTACGCAGACGGCGTTTACGCAGTTTTTTGAGGCTAGCAAGAGTCCTTTTCTCTTTGGGGGGAGCCACTTTACTAGGAGGGCCATAACTCCTGGGTGAAGGGTGCAATATGATTGCATCAGAAGATGTAGGATTATGGTCGAGGTATCTGCCGTTTCGATATGCTTCTCCTCGAGCTGATTTTCCTCCGCTCGTAGCTGGATACGTTCATCCAAAAACTCTCGCAGAGAATAGGATCGTCCAAGTTCGATAACTTCTTAGAGATTCTGGATTTCCCGATCGAACTGAGATATAGTTACTTTGTTTACCGCTTGGACTTGCTAGTGCAATTTACGTTTATCTGAACAAGCGTAAGTTCCTTTTCTGATCTTTGTAGAATAGCGTCTAACTCATTTGGTACAACGCTCTCCGCCACTTTGGTGACAGGTTATATCGTGTTAAGCCGGGACGATGGTAAGGGTTAAACAGCGATATTAAATGTCCGCGTCCCAATCCGGCTAGGTAGGATGGGCTAATATCTAGGAAGCCCACAACCGGGGTGCCACCGACTAATTGTTCAGGTAACACTAGATCTTTGAGCAGTGAGTACAGCTCGGGAGGATCCGTCATACTAATAGGATCAAGAGTCTGAGGTCTCACTAGGGAATGAGGAGGTCTGATCGAGTATTCCGAAACTCTGATCATTGGTTTATTTAAGGATCGTCTGAGTCGAACGAGCGTAGGTGATACATCGAACAAGTTTCGTTCGAAACTCCCGTAAATATAGCGAGTAAAACCGTGTTTAAAGCAACGTCTCCGCGGATGTTTATGTCTTTCCGTTTGTTGGTTGGGTCTTGGGCATTCATCGCAATAATACCAAAAACGCACGTCTTGTAGGGGAAACGCGAGTGATCTTTCTCCAGCTTACAATATTCCTCCATCCGTTCGAAGCTATCCGGTACAACAGGTAGCGATCGATCGGCGGTAAGATACATCATAGTGGAATAGAGCCGTTTGAGTTCTACCATGCGGTCATGATGTATACCTTGAGGATATCGAGTTTCTAGATTCTGTTGACTGGTAATATCGAGATAGGTTTCTCTCAAGAATTCCAGGTATTTGGTGAAGTCGCTGCGTTTATCCGGCTCTTCGACATCTTCACTTTCGAGTCGGTTTCGAATAGAATTTTCGTGTTCGAGTCTCAGTTTATCGTTCCGCTTCCGCTGGGTATGATATTTAAATAAACCATTTCCCTTTTGGTGTCTATATCGTTCGTATCGTGTAGGTCGATAGGATGACCAGTAGTTAAGAAGTCCATATACGTACCATTACGATGCGTATAGCGAGCGGTGAATTTTCTACAGTCCAACCCACGCGCAAGTTGCTCCCGGGACATTGGCGGTTAGATATAACGACCATCGTCCTCCGTAGTAGTTGGACCAGCGTCGCCGCGTATCAAGCTATCAACAAACGCTTGCAAAGGTAGAGTATATCGCTCCCTGATACCAAGATCATCTTCTATCAACTCAATCATATCTGCTATATAAGTTTATCCATATTATAATGAGTTTATATTTAGGCGAGCGGGCGTCGCTGCCTACCCCTCTCTGCCCCCGGACAGTGCGAGATCCTCAGCGCTGGTGTACTTTCGCCGATGTGCCTATCGCCAACGTCGTAGCTGCACAACGACTACAACAACCAGCACAAGTCACTCCACCGTCCGTCCCAAAGGCTTAGATATACTTCAGGTTCTTACTGGAGAGTTAGGGCTACTTTCACAATTGCGACTCGCTACTGTAAACACACCTTAGTAGTAACATTCACCTACAAACGCACAAATTCCACGTAACTGTCACAAATGGTACACATTCTATCACACATTCGGGTCATTTGTCCGTTAGTCAAGTGCCTTCCAGAATGTCACGTTGTTATTATGTATCCTTGGATACTAGCGGTGTGCTATTTATTCCGTATGCTATTCAATGCGCAAGCCCTTTATTGTTCTTTTAACTCACTTCTAATTCTAGCGTGGTTGTTGCCATGGTGACATTATGGAAAGCTAGCGGTAGAATTAGGGTAATTCTCATGCATACAGATCTGGGATGCTATTTAATAGTAATTCTTTAATTGTCAATATCCTCTCTATATATGATTTTATGAATTTTATCGGCTATTGACTATATATTGGAGATTCTCGCACACAAATACACTTAATAGAGTGAATCTCCGCTCCCATGATCTATTAATTAATGGAATTTTGGGAATGTTATAAATTGTATAAAATGACAATTTATTAAATTCATTGAAATATATGAATTTAAATTTATTCCCGTAAATTTTATTATTTAATGTTAAATAGACGTAATTTTATTCCAGAACGTGTCTGGGGACTGGGATCCTTGATTCTAGGAATTTTGTCTTTTTAAGAGTATCGGTAAGTGCTACGATATCTTAATCGACTAGAATGTTAAAGGATCTAAAATTTGACAGATTTTGTAAATATTAATAATTAATATTTAGGATGGGCACCAGTTTATTCCAGAACTTGTCTGGGGACGTTAACCACTGATTCTAGAATTTTGTCTTTCAAGTATATCGGTGGGTGCCGCGATATCTTAATCGACTAGAATTGCAGATGGTCAAAGGGTTTAACAGATTTATTTTGCGTTATACGCTACTGTTAAAGGGACATCACGCTACTATATGTATTATTTAATATACGGTAGGAGAGCAATATCGCACGAAGCAATGTCAGTGTGAAGAGGCAAGTCGTTTCCAAGGTCTACCCAGAGCTTGGTTTTGCCGAGACACAAGGATCTGAACTTTGCATTCCTAATACTCTGCCTACCAATAATACTTGAATATAGTAGTGGCTTTATTGTACTTTAATAAGTACGGACATTTCATCTTACTGTAGTTACGTATTCGTAATGTAATACGGGCAGCAAGGAAAGAGAAAAAGAATTGTTTCTCGCCGTCGCACTAAATATATAATATAAGTAATTACGTAATAAACGCGAATATATTGCACTAATCTACTAAATAATCGCTAAAATAACATGCTACTAAATAAAATTAAATAAAACGATTATAATAAAATTACATAATAATACATACATAAATATAAAATAATAAGAATATAAAATAATATGGTCACATGCCCACTCCATATGCTACTAAGCTGGGGAGTCCCTAGATGTTTGGATTAGGGAGGTGGTCGTGGGAAGAGTATCTTGTCTCCCATATTTTCCGGAGAGTTCTCTGTCTCTTTCCAGTAAACATAAGCGACCAACTGGGTGATTGAGCTGCTGCGTCTCGAAGACAATTCCCGGTTTCTTGAAGTTACGTCGCATGACGACGAGTTCTACCGATCGCACCAAACCATCATCAGAGATGTGAGTCTCGATGATACGACCTGTCTGCCACCGCTTACGTGGAAGATCTACATCCACAATAAGAACCATGTCTCCAGCGCTGACGTTTTCTTGCTGCGCAAACCACTTAGTTCGAAGTTGTAGCGTGGGCAGATAATGTTTTTTAAAATGATCAGCGAAACGACGGGATAACAACTGCATGAGTTGCCAAGTTTGCCGGCAGTATTCGTCTCCGTCTGTGATTTCCGATTGTGGGAGCATGGCTACAGGTTTCTTTAGTAGGAAATGCGCGGGTGTTAGCGCTTCCAGGGAATCGGGACTCGATGAGACTGGCATAAGCGGTCTCTCGTTGAGATAGGCGGCGATTTCCTCCATTAACTTCCGCAAAAGTTCATCGGTGAGATACGCGCGGCAAGGCACTATAAAGTGAAATGCTGTCTTCACACTTCTTATTAATCTCTCCCAACTTCCTCCCCACCAAGGGGCGTCGGCGGCGTTGAAGGTCAAGCTAGACGCTGTTACTCGTAGCTGATCGTCCACCTGTCTTTGGTTCCAATCTTTGACGTAAGCTTTGATTTCATTGTTGGCACCAATGAAGTTTGTTCCCTTATCAGATCTCATCGTGTTACTAGTGCCAAAGCGAGCGATCTGTCGTCGTAAGCTTAATAGAAAGCTGTTGGTAGATAAATCGTTCACCATGTCGAGATGGATAGCTCTACAAGTCATACAAACAAAGATGACACACCATCTCTTGACTATAGTCCTAGCACAATATACTTCAATAGGGCCAAATAAATCCACACCGGTATTAGTAAAGGGTGGTTCATAGAAGCTTACTCGTTCCCTAGGTAATTCTGCCTCTCGCTGTGTTAAAGGCCTACTGAATGCTTTCCTACAGGGTATGCAGTTCCTAAGAACTTGGTTCAGAGCTCTACGGGGTTTATAAAAATAATAGCGAGTTCGAATTTCGCTAAGAACTCGTTCCCTACCAGCATGATAAAGTTTGCTGTGAACGTCTACAATCATCTTGACTTGTATTTCAAGATTTCTAATGAGTATGGGAAACTTAGTGTCAAAGGATAGTGGAGCATTCGTTAATCTTCCTCCAACACGTATCAACCCATGTATCATTGTGCTAGAGAAACGATCCCTTAAGCGCATCTGTGGATTTCTCAACAACAGGAAATACTTATCGGAATCCTCATAGCATTGCAGGAGTCTCAGCATCTGCTTGTTGGTTTCTTCATGCTCCTGATAACTGATCTTCTCCTTCAGAAACCTGTCGGGTATCTTATATTTGGGAAGATCTTTAATAACATGGACCTGCACTGAAGTTATTGGAGCGGTATCACCTTTGGTCTTCATCCCGGAGTATTGATGGTGAAAACATCTCTTTAAATATGTAACGGCCTTACAGAGCCGATTCCAGGAACTGTAGTGATGTATCGCTCTCTGCAGAAGAGGTGAGAGTCCTTGCGAGACGTCTGGTATTCCAGATTTCCAATCCTTCTCACGGATTTCCACAACAAGTTTATTTGTGGCTGTGGGTTTCTGATCCAAAGCGTCGTCTCCGGAAATATGTAGTACAGACAGATCTACCATAGGTTTGAATAACTTCGATTTACTCGCCCGAGTTTTAGGTTTGACTTTCTCCGCTCCCTTGGCCTGTCTAATCTCTGCGGTGGTAAGATGAGGAGGCCATTCTTCTTCTTCTTTGTACAGGAAGTCGGGTCCACCTAGCCAGTCTGGAGTATCTACCAGTTCTTGTGGAGTTGCTCCCCTAGAGGCGATGTCTGCTGGATTAATCGTTCCGGGGCAATGTCTCCATTGATCCATCGTTGTGCGACTGAGTATAATGGCTACTCTGTTGGTAACGAAGACGCTGAACTGACAGACTTCATTGGTTATATACTCCAACACGAGTAAAGCGTCGGTCCAATAAACAGTTTTCTCCAGTGGATAGTCGATCTGTTCTGTTACATTCCGGCCGATGGCTGTAGCGTATAGAGCCGCTTTTAACTCCGCTCGAGGAACTTTCAACTTATTGTTTATCAATGCCTTAGAAGTAACCAAGGCAACTTTGATTCCGTCCGGAGTTTCCACCCTTAGGTAGGCTACTATACCTATTCCCATATCGCTGGCGTCTCCAAACACATGGAGTTGATAGGAATACGTAGGGAGAACATGAAGAAAATATGAACGGGAGATTATAAAGTTCTCGATGGCTGGTAGAGAATCTTCCCATTCCATCCACTTCTTCAATAATTCTCCCTTAAGTGGATCGTCCCATGAGTGGTTTTCAAGCCACATTTGTTGTACTAAACTCCGAGCAATCAATATAACTGGGCTAATAAATCCCAATGGATCGAAATAAGTGCTCAGTATACTTAAACAAATCCGCTTAGTCCGAACTGGATTATCTCGTTGTTTTTGTTTTAATTTTAATTTTAATTTAGTTAATCGAAATCCACCTCTTTTTAAGCACTCTACCGTTCCTTTAGCGATGTCAATGGCTTCTTCGACTGATGGAAGGGACTTTAGATTATCGTCCATGTAGATGTCTCGTTTGATATTGTCGATCACCTCTTTAGAGAAGGCGTCTCGGTTGTCATCCGCGGTGGTGCGCACCACGGAACAGGCGTTTGAAGGGCTCGAGATTATCCCAGAAGCTTGGATGGTCATCCAGTACTCCACCGGTTTCTGGTTGAGGTCTCCTTCAGGCCACCACAGAAATCGTAGGCTATCTCGATCCCTATCCAGCGCTTTGACTTGTAAGAACATGCCTTCTATATCTGAGGCGAAAGCAATTGAATATTGTCTTAATTTTAAAAGTATTCCCAACAATGATTGGAGTAAGTTGGGTCCGGGTAACAATTAGTCCATATAGAGGGCGGAGCCGTCGAACACCACTCGTACCTCATTTGGTTTACCGGGTTTGGGAACGTAATGGTGAGTTAAATAATACGTTCTCTCAGTTATAGGTGTTTCTTCCGGTACTAGCTCCGCATATCCCTTGCTAATAAACTTCTTCAACTGCGTTTGATACATTTCTTTAGCTGAAGAATTTGCCGTAAGGCGTCGATGTAGTTGAGCGATTCTTTTCTCTGCCAAGGGTCGGTTGTTAATGAACTTTGGTTCTCGCTTTCGGAAAGGAAGACCGATCTCATATCTACCTTGATCTTTAAGAAAACGTGTAGTTGTCTCTTGGATCTGCTTGGCTCTTTCTTCTTCTACCGATAGGGCCTTATCGTAGGAGTTGGGCTCTACAGCCTCTTGAGTAAAGAATCGTACGGCGTGTTCATCCCGAGTCTTGGCATTATAACGTTCAATGACGTCATTAAGTTCGTCGTTATATTCATCTCGTTCTGATGGAAGAAGGAGCTGACATAAGTTCACTTGGTTTTGCCAAGTCTCGTTTTCCTTAAGGAGATTGATTGTATTCTCCTCATCAAAGAGTTGGTGTATAACGTCGTTGTCTGAGGAGTATGGAGTTCCCTCAGTTGGATTGTCTAACTCACTGTTCTCAACTTCCCATTCTCGCACTTGATATACCTGATCTTTCGGTAATCTTTCCATGAGAGTTCTACGGGAAGGGCCAGTAAAGTACCAACCCACTCTAGTTCTTACCGCATAAGCTTGCAGTGGTTGCGGTTGAGCGGGCCGTTTCTCCAATGTCTCGAGCGCTTCATGCGCGTTTTGACCGATGAGTATTTGCACTCCAGGGTAATCGGTGTTGAATCTAGGTATTTCCAGCTGCTGGGTGAAATCGTCCTCATCCCAGTTATAAGGTTCCACTTGAGTGGTAGCGAAGTTCTTTATCGCCACCATTTTTACTGACCTTATGCTATGTTCTCCTAGTTCATCCTGGGGGGTGGACAACGCACCTACATAATAATCCGCGATTACTGTAGATTTCCAAACCTGCATAATTCCTGACATGTTTAGCTTAGTTCGGAACTTGGGTTGTCCAGCAAAGATGTCTTCGGCTAGTTCTTTGTCGATGAATGTTCCTGTACTACCGGAGTCAAGGAGGGCGTTCACTACATAACTCCTTTTAGGTCCATGGACCCTTACCTGTACTACAGGAAATTCTCGGATTCCTACATTGGAAGATGGCGCTTTCCAAGATGGTTGTCGATCAGAAGTAGTTAGGGTGAGGTCGCTGTCTGTATCTTTTTCATACGTGAGTGCTCGATACACTGCGGTATTTATCATGTAACAGGATTCGTTTTCGTCGGAGAACTCGTCCGTATAGAATCCTTCCATCTCAGAATGATCAGTGTCGTTCACATCACTGAATTGGACATGTAGTTCTTAATCACTTACCTGACTTGGACTATTTCGCTCAAATTCAGTGTGCAACAAGATATGGTGTTTCGCACTGCACTTTGCACACCTTGTGTCGGAGTAACAGGTTCGCCGTTGGTGTCCTTGTCTGAGGCAATTATAACACAACCGCTTATCCCACATGACTTCCCGTCTCTCTGCTAATGATTTCTTCAGGAATTCATCACACATATTCAAACGATGAGTCCCGTCACATAGCGCACATTTCGGTTTGATGTTACTTACCTTATTTTGAATAACATTGTGCACACTCGTTCTTTCTTCGGGCTTTCTCACCTGAATTCTCTTGGGAGACGTAGGAGGAGTTTTTCTTACCTGTTCTCTCCTTTCATTGGTTCGAGACTTGAATTTACTTATCTGGTCTTTAGGCGTTTTATTGACATAATAAGATCTTTCAGTGTCTTTCCCGCTATCCTCTCCTTGAGAAGTCTGGCTTTCGCCGTCGTCTGTATAACACACTGGTGTTACCTTTCTCCTAGAGACGGGTTTCTCACTTACCTTGTTTTCCGGTGTCTTCTCTCTGGACTGCTTTATGAGCTGTAATTTCACTTCGCCATCCAAGAATGACATGAGATCAGCCATGGTAGGGTCTCGTTGTTGTTGTTCCATCATATATAACACTTTCTTGTCCCAGCGTGTACCTACTCCACCCTTCGGTAAAGGAGAAGCCACTGCTCTAATAACCATAGCACTCTGATACTCATGAGACTTACCTAGCCAATCTAATTGTCTGCAGATCTCCTGAATCTCATCGGAAAACTCTATAATCCCGCTGCTAATAAACTTTCGGGGCGCTACCAACTTTGCATACAAATACCCAGCTATGTTATTCCTATTACCATACCTGATGTTTAGTGTATCCCAAACTTGTCTTAATCCGTCTGGATGTCCAATAAACTTTAACGCCATTAACTTGGGAGATCCTTCCAAGCACTCGATGAGGAATCTAAGTTTCTCTCCATTAGATAGCACAGAGTTCTGTATGTTATCTTTGTAATATTCATTAAAAGGTAACCATTTCATCTCATCTCCATTGAACTTGACGATCTCTCCCACCTTTACCGCTTGCCGGGCTTCGGTTCTAGCCATTTGGCGCGTAAAACTTTCTTGGGCCATCGTGTTATTTAATATCGATTTATCGGTATATAAATTTCTCGGATTATAATCAGGTCTATAGGGAATATCATTATCAACAGGTCTATAATTACCCTTAATAGGGTTCACTATAGGAGTTTCTACTTCGCTAGCAGTATATATGCGTGTAGGCTCCACACCTTGCGCATGAGATACTTCAGACCTAACAGGTTGACACATTGTTACAGAGGGTGGTGATATACCCTTTTGTAAATTTACTAATTTATCGCGTTCTAGCGTGATACTTTGGTGCACTTCTTGCAACTCTAACCTACTTTCCTTTACGGTTCCCTTTAACTGTTGAACAGTCCCTTCTAACTCTCGGACCTGTTGGGAGGAGCGCACTCGATTCTCCTTCATCTCTCCGAGGAGAATGTCCATCCCCCGCCGTCTCTCGTCTACCCAATCAACCGCCGAAGCGGGATCCGCCAACGTCGTAGCGGGCAGACGAGGGACTACGGGCGATATATCCTTTATATTTCGCTCGGAGTCCAGGACCGACACTGTTTCAGGGGCTGTTCCTCTAGGCACAGATAATTTGGTGCTGTGTAAAGGGAATTTAAAGGTAGGTTCTGGGAGTACAGGTGTCTCTATCACCGAAGGGGTGATTTCAAGAACAGGCCTAATTATTTCAGGCTCATCTACTATAGTAGAGAGTCTTTCTATTTTAATTATTTGGTCTGTGGGTTCTGTACTACCTAAATTTGTGTTATTTAGTTGCCTTCGAACAGCTGGGGGCAAATCAAGCAATTTCTGATGGTGGGACATTCTTTTACGTCTGCTTAGGCGAGATCGATTTCCTCCGCCTTCCTGATCTGTGGTATCGCCTTCCTCAGATGATGTATAACCTTGCCTTTTGGGAGTAGATCGATTCATCATCTGCATATTACTAGCTGTTAACTGTTTATTAAAGTTGTCTTGCTTCTCTTGAAGATTTTCCAACTCTAGTTGGGCAGTCTCTTCAGACGCCTTTCGTTCTGCTTCTGCCACTGCCTCTGCCGCTTTTCTTTCCACTTCGGCTGCTTTTCTTTCCGCTTCCGCTTCTGCCTCTGCCGCTGCCGCTTTTCTTTCCACATCGGCTGCTTTTCTTTCCGCTTCTGCCTCTGCCGCTGCCGCTTTTCTTTCCACTTCGGCTGCTTTTCTTTCCGCTTCTACAGCCTTTCTTTCCGCTTCTGCCGCTGTCACTGCTGCTGCCACTGCTGCTATCTTTCTGTCTTCTATACGTTTTTTCTTTACTTGTTCTTCTTGAACCTTAGCGATGCGGATGCTTTCATTGAATTTAGCTTGGTTCGCAGCTAACCTATCCACATCGATTGCGTCCAACACACGCTGGGCTCCTTCACTATTAGGGCTGAGCCCCTCTAGTCTTCTCCTCAACTCTTCATCTCCTACAAAACGTTGATAGTCCGACAGATAGATGTCAATGGCATCCCTCTTATGCGGCTTCTCTGCCGTCGCTTCACTTTCCACTTGGGAAAAAGTAGCGTCTGTTGATTCTCCATGGGTTGAGCGCTCATCCAGTTGGGCTTTCCACTGAGTCGTTCCCTGCACCTGGAGGTTCACCCGTTGAAACCAAGTCTTTACGGCAACTTGCAACGACGTGTCTTGTCTTCTTTTAGAAGCCTCCTCAAAGGCCGATAAGATTAGCCTGATTCGTAGAATTCTTTCTCTAACTTGATAAAGCAGTTGTCCCTGCTCTTGAGGTCCTTGGGGTTGTTGAAACAGTTGTTTTTCTACTCGCTCCATAGAGCTTACGAATCCCTGTACGTATCCGGCTGCGGACCTCTTCCACACAGCTGGATCGACGGTTTCCTTGGTTACTCCCATCCTGTGTATATCTTCCCAGGCAGCTTCTGATAAATCAAATGGGAGTCAGGGTCCGGGGAAGTTCCATTGCGACTCGACAATAGACTTCAGTTCTTCCCTTGTATATCCCGCATAACTATCTTTAGTCGATCGCTTACTTCTCGCCCAATCGATCTGGTGTTCTTCCACCGCAATCAATAACCTAGTGAGTACGGCTGCAGGAAGGATGAGAAGGGGATCCGAATAAACCACATCCGTCATCTTTGCTCCGCGCTCGGGTGTCAGCTCTACAGTATCCTCACTACTGGAGCTGTCGGGCCGCTGAGAAATAAGTTCTTGGCTCACGGGTTGTTGCTGTTCTGCTGCTTCTTGGTCCCGCTTGACCTGAGCTCGAGTGCCTATGATAGACCTACGATGTTGGACCAGCCTAGGGTCTGATACTACTACTGGAGGGATGATCTTTCTTACAGTAGGAGGTGATTTGAACTTCGGTCCTACAAGTTCCACACTCCTGTCTGGGTCACATATGGTTGTATCTAGGAGACTGTCTGACAGGTTTTGCTTTGTGTCAGACATGTTGGTTTGTACAGTTGAATGCCTACTGCTATATTACAGTTTAAGCAAGTCTAGTAATTCAGTATCACTGTTAGCCTAATAATTAATTACCGATACTGCTACTCAGTGTAGCGTGATATATATATAATATATTAGAATACCGGTATGCTTATAGTATATATAATTATTATTACAGACTAGGTTCGTCACAGAGTACCGGTATGTAATTTCAGCACAAGTATATATAAATATATAATAGGCCTATCGTGGATACCGGTATGCAGTTTACACTTATAGTATATATAAGTATAATTATTAACTAGAATTAATTACAGAATACAGGTATAATTTCAGCCTAAATTTATAAATATATAATAGGCCTATTGTGAATACCGGTATACAGCTTACACTTATAATGTATATATATAAGTATAATTGCAGACTAGAATTAATTACAGAATACCAGTATAATTTCAGCCTAAAATTTATAGAAATAAATATAATAAGCCTATTGTAATTACCGGTATGTCAATTATTTTAGAATAATTGAATTTCTGAATTTTAAGGGTTACTTGGTTACTTTAACTTACTTTATTACCGTTATTTGAGCAGTAGTCCAACTGATATTGAGACCTAGTTGTTGTATGGCAGGCCTACTATTTATAAATCGTTTGAGTTGATTTATAATATATATATACCCGTTTAATGGGTTTTGTCAATATTTGAAATAAATGTTATTATTTCTGGGGGAGTCACTACACAGAAGCTGTGCGCTATCAGTGGAGTGCTACTTGTTGGACACTAAAACAAATAATTCTAATTTACCTAAGTTACTTAATACTACAAATTACATACAATTCGGGGTGAGATTACAATCTCTAAATAAACACAAAAAATTACACGTACGAATTTTTAGGGTAATTTTACAAGAAGTCTACAAACCAGCCTAACAAAGGGTTAGAAATCTGGTTATTACAACGGACAGAGTACTACGGTATTTGAAAATAATAAGTAGTAGTAAATATACTGCGTTGTCCAGATAGAAAAATACCACCGTCTGACGACTTATAGCCGTATCGCTATAAGTACTACGTTATGTATCACGGAGTGTTCCTACCCAGAAGTTAATTACCGCGGTCTACCAGAACCAACGTGCCTATTAACCACTTTACAACACAAATATACTGCCTACACGCTAATTACCTTCGGAAAGCACTGTACACTAAACCCTAAATTAGGTACAAGTACTTGTATAACCAATAATCAGTAGTTAAAATACTTGAACAGCTAAAAGAACCACGGTATCTGCCGGAGTGACCAAAGCATAAAATCTCCAGTCTTTACCTACGCCAAGCAGCCCTGATGTAGTACCGGGGTTAGTTTAACTATAACGGTATGTATAACAAGCACAATTACTGTAGGAATAAACTTGGGGAATGAATGTTGCGAATAATCGCATAAACTCTGAATAATAAATATTACGCTACGCGTACAAACTACTCAAACAAAATGCAGACTAAATACTGACAGACTACCATCAAGCCTAAACAAACTACGGTATGTGCAGACTCCGAAATGGTTAGTTAGTATGCGTTCTAACCCAGTAGTACGACTTATTCTTTAGTTGGGGGTTTACCTTACAGCATTCGCTGCCCCTACTTCCTAACCGTTCTTTATCGGACAAGTGATCTACACACGCTGCAATCCGTTCAGACCTAATAACAGCCAGACAACTATCCAGCCTACAAATTATCTAAATAAGAATTATACGCTACCTGTACAGACTACACAAACAAAGTACAGACCAAACGATGGCAGACTACTATCAAGCCTAAATAAACTACAGTATATGCAGACTCCGAAATGATTAGTTAGTATGCGTTCTAACCTTGTAGTACGACTTATTCTTTCACAGGGGGTTTACCTCACAGCATTTGAAGCCCCTACGTTCCTAACTAGCACTTTATCGGACAGATGCTCTACACACACTGCAATCCATTCAGACTTAACAACAGTTAGACAACAGTCAAGCCTACAAATTATCTGTACAATCTGAGCAGGCTTACACGCCTTCTGCTCAATATTAACCTACAAGTAAATAAAACTGACAGAAATAAGTAAAATCTCAATAAAAAACCAGGGCTGCAGTCCCTGATTAATTATTAAGGCCTACTGGTATATAATTATCAAAATCGAATAATACTGCTGTACCTGTACTGCTGTAGGTACCGGTCCGGGTGGTTAGGTAGTCAGGCCTACTGGGTACCGGTTGCCGGTACTTCAGCTTTATTGCCTACTGCAATACAGAAGCAATATCCGTTATTGTTCGCGCTTTCAGACCTTTAGCAGTTTAACCTGCCAAATTAGGATGTCTTCTAGATAATAGATAGTCTTTAGCCTACGACAAATATTTGATACACTACATTAGCCGAAACCAGTCTATGCGCGATCATTCACCCGCTGGATATACCCGGGAGATTGGATTTGGAAGCCTAATCGTATTGCGGGATAGGCCTACTGTATTATTCGACTGATCTTAATATATATAATCTCTGACAAATATTATTCACTTTCGGGAAATATTAACAGTTCCTTTAGGACGTGGCGCTCTAAATATATAAACAGAGTTATGACTTAAACCAGACACAATGGGATGGCTATAGATTCACGTATATGGCGCATTCTTTAGGAGATGCTTCGTTATCAATCACAATCATACACAATGCTGCACAATGCTGCACACCAATCTGCCGACCTTCACTAATTTTAGTCACATACAAAGAGAATAACAGACAATACATGTAGGGCCTATAAAATAGCATTAGATTCACTTAAAACCACTTAATGTAAGTCGCAATCGTTATATGTATCCGGTCTCTCTAACCTTTAGTATATCAAGAAGATTGGGGTGTCGGATTGTTTATCAGTATTCCAAATATAATATTTCATCAACAAATATAATGAATAACCGACAGCAAAGCAGTAATGTTAAGGTATGAATGATTATGAGTGACTGAGTGAGTTAAGATAACGGATATACGTTCTATAATTAAGCCTACTAATGTTGAACTAAAGACTGAAACACGGAGGTTCCACGCCGGTGTTGTAGGCTGTGGAAGAAATCACATACTGTCTCACTTCCCTAGTTTCTATATACCATCTCCAACACAGAGGCAAAAAACGCTCTGATTGGTCGACCGAACAAAGAGAGAACAAAGAACAAAGAGATGTTCTACGTGGCAATATCAGCTGTTAGCCGTCGTCATGGTATCTACACTGTTTCAAGAGGATCCGGCTTATTGCGTCATAGAATTGCTAATCATGTCCGCTAAAGTACACATACAGAAGAAATGGCTTTTATGTCCTCTAAAACAACAATACAGTAAGGACACGGCCTTTTATGCCGGTTAAACCAACTACAGAGTACTTTACGGGGAAAATAACCGGCTAATTACGCAAAAGCCTTTACAATGGTATTAAAATATAATTAAATTAATTTACACTATTAATGCTTCAGCTAAAAAATGATGCTAATCCTATGTAATAATAAAAATAAGAATATTATTTTTAAGAACGTTCTACATATATCCTATACAAAATAATCAGCCCAATGATTCGTGGAATAATAATATAATTGTACTGCAGTGGTATATTTTATTTTGTTTATTGACAACTCAACTATTTTCTGCCTATCCCTGAGAGCTGATAAAGGATGTGTAGACTCAGCCAGCAGCCAGCAGCAGGAGGGGTGTAGTCTAGAAATTCTGCCTTGATGGAATTCTATCTCAGGCAGCCCTGCACTCAACCATTCCTACACAGCTAGCTGCTGCAGCAGCTCAGGAAGGAGTTGTTACTTTACCATTGCTTTTAATTTCGCGACAAAAGAATTTCAAAAAAACGAAATATATCGAATACCACACATTGAATTGATCTGATATTTTGAAACGCGATTATGAACCACCAAAGCAATTTACTTGTAAAATTTCAACAAAATCGCCAGGCAGGAAGTGCCTGAACCTAGATAATTATCAGTCAGTCAGTCAGTCAGTGTAATGTATCCTGAGATTTTTACAGTAAGTATCCCTGAGATTCTTACAGTAAGTATCCCGCCTGTCGAGCGGGCTCCTAACTATACTGTAGGCCAACTGCCTTCACTACCACAGCTTGTAGTATCGACTCATACTTTGAAAGTCACAGAGATGTAACCAATGGTATTTGGAAGATATTGTAAATAATAAGTGGCCCTCCTTTCGTGAAAATTATGAGGTTTGTAATAATTATTTACATCATTGTGTGCAAAGTAGCACTTTGCAGCGTTATGACCCGAGTTTATTTATGTACCGAGCGAGCGCAGCGAGGGAGGTTTTCATAAATAAACTAGGGTCTTTAACGCTGAAAAGTGACCTTTGCAAGCATAAGCAATGATGTATGTAATTTTGTTAAATTATGTCAACTTATTAGCGTTCGGTATGTGAAGAAAGGATTTTATGGATGCTCATTTAAACATTATAATCATGTACCATATCGAATATAAGTGAAATTTATTAACAGGTACGCGGTATTAATTTTAAATTTAAATCTAATTGAAGTTTATTGGAAGTAATCTCCTGCATGGATGTGATAAATCATTAATCCATGTTGACTTTTGGTCGACTGAAGCAAACTGAGTCACCGTCTGTGTCCGTTCAGTTTTGTTGAACATTGTCTCCATTTTCTTTGGTCATGTTCAGTTTCTTCTATTAAACGTTTCAACATAATGGATTATAGTACACGTTAAACAATAATTTACAAACAGTAGCTAGTTCCGTCACTACAAACTGGATAATAAAGCAGCACGCATTAATGTAAATGTAAATAATACATTCTGGAATACGGAAAGTGAAGTTGTTTCCATGTCATTGATTACTTTGCAGCGTTCCGTCCTATAGGCCGCAACGCTGCAAAGTAGTACTTTGCAGCCTTACGAGTAATTCACCAGAACGCTGTTAAGTTGACATAATATAACAAAATTATATTACTATTGTCATTATTGTGATTTACAGTTATCATCATAATTTAATATTTATATTTCAGCTAGATATTGTGTACTGTGCTAATTTTAGTATTATTTTTATTAGATTGAAAGGTATTATTTATGTAGGCCTACTGTATTAGTTTCACATTATTTAATTAATTTGTATGTCATTGTTTGTTGGGAATGTTTGATATCCTATTTATCTTGCAGATTTCTCACGAATTCTCCTTGATAACTGAAGGGGAAACTGGAATGGTGGAATTTAACCACATTGTATCTACCCCGAAATCGAGAAGAAGTAATGAGAAGGCTATGTTGATGTGGAGTGAATACCCTCAACAGTCAACTTACTCAAGTCTTGGTTGGGGTGTCGGAGTTTTTCGATTCGACAGTTATACTTACTTGTCCGCTAAGTTCAGTTTGTTTAAAAATGAAAAATTAGCTTAACCATAAATTTTGAAATCCGCCGAAATTCCACCTTATTTGAAAAACCCAAAAAAATCCCTTGCAACTCAGAAATATAGAGATGATACAATAGGCCTCCATATTTTATGCTATGGAATTTTCAAACAACGTCTTAAAAATAGTGACAAAAGTAGAGTGTTCAAAAGTTGTGCTGTAATATCGAAATATGCACGATATTCTACACCTAAATCTCAACATCCACTTTCTAATGAGAATGAGACTACTAGGTCAACACAATCTGCCATGGATTTGGATGTAATGATTTGCATCTACTGTGTAGGCCTATTTATTATCTAGTTTTTAATTTTATTTAAATTTTAGTATTTATCATCATACAGTAAAGGCCTACAGTATGTACACTTACTGTATATATATTTTGGAGCACTATTTTACAAAATGGCCCTACAATATAATGTAAAATATAATTGTTAATATGGCAATAAACGAAAATATAATTGTTAATATGACAATAAATTCATAAATAGAGTATATGTATGCCGCGCACTTTCATCGGTAGGGCCTCCATTATTTGATATCCGGACGGATTGGATAATATTCCCTAATATTAAATGCTTACTGTACATTTTCAACGTGAATCAACTTGAAAGGGATACTGAACTTGGGAGAAACGAAATTGCGACAACTATGGAGAATCGGGAAGCCTGGAAGGATCTCATTTCCACTGTCCGAGTTCGCTCGACCTAGTAGTAGTAGTAGTAGTAGTACTGTACATTTGTTTTATTAGGAGGCACAGGTCAGTGGTACACAAGAGGACTCAGGACCTATCCTACAGTAACTTTACACGATGGAATTCAATGTTATCCACCAACCACAACAACAAATGATAGATATGGAGGAAGTTGTCGTTATTGTTGAAGGAAAACAAATCTGTGCCTACAACTGTACACGGATGTAGCTGACATTCTTATATTTACGATTGGTTTCATCTACTTGTTTCCAGATCAATATCTTGACGTGTCGCCTCCTTCGTAGTTAGTGTCCGATACAGAAATTTTTAAGCACGACGTTTGCGGAACAAACTGTACAGTGCATTCAGACTGACTGGATTTAGGAGTATCCCTACTGTACATTATTGTTATTACATTATTAAAGTTGTATCAATTAGTTAGTTTATTGAGTAGTGTTAGTGATAGTAGATGTACTGTATATATGCAGTGATAGTGTTTGTTTATTGTAGTTTGTTTAAGTGCAATGTTTTTTTTAACAACTGTTCATGTTTTAATCTTATATTCTAATTTGAATAAAATAATTTTAAAGAATTCAGTTATAATAACTTTGTATACCGGTAATTGTTGTGCATTCTTTATGTTATTAATTTGCAATAAATCTTGAAATCGAATATATTTTTTTCCTTTGATTAAAGTCAGAAATAAAAATATACTAATAATATAGAAAGTTAGGGTGTGTGAATAAATGCACAAATGGGCGACTAGGGCATTTATATACTCGTTTCATATAATGTAAAACTGAACCTTTATCCCAGGTTATATTATTTTCAGGACAAAATATTTAATCCGAAACATTCAGAGCCCGTCAAATAATTCAGGTGAAAACTCGTTTTCATATAATGTGAAACAGAACCTTTATATCAGGTTATTTGGTTTCACCACGAAATATTTATGGCGAAACGTTTAGTTTTATCGATAAGTACACCACCACCGTGATTAGTTACAGGTATAATTCTCAAAAGTCAATAAGCAAGAAAATGTGCGAAAGTTTTGTGGTGACAGGGTTATTATTTTTACAGTGTAGGTTTTAAATTTATATCTAATGACCTACTAACGTACTATGTATACTGTAAATTAATTGTGCATTGTAAATTTAGTATTATTGTTTTGTTCATTAATTATTGTATTCGGAATTATATAGCGGTCCAGGCGCTATACCTAACTACGAAGTGTATGGTATACAGCAGTATGGTGCAGTAGGCCTACTTATTGACTTATATAGTGATGGTAATACATTAATAATTGTATCAGTTGCAGGAGCGGTAATCTAATAATAATATATGGAGCTTCAAAAAAATCATTATTGAATAAATATAGAAATATTTAAATGTAATTTTCGCTGATATGGCGACTAAAATCGTCCCTGATTAATATTATCACTATTTTCCCTACTCCTCCAGTTCCTCCCAACTGTAACTTCCTCCGGTTTAACCCACCTGCAACTTCATCCAGTTCCAACTACCTACGTTTGTAACATTTACAAATTCTAATATTAGCACATACACCGTCAACCGAACTGAATCGACTCGGCTGCGGCACACGCACCCCATCTCTTGTACTTCTTACATCTGTGACTATACCCTGCTACAGTACGCATGTGATTACAAGTGAGTAGTGTTCGCGCTTTCAGACCTTTGGCAGTTTAACCCGCCAAATTAGAATGTCTTCTAGATAATAAATCACTTTTAGCCTATGACAAGTATTTAATTCACTACACTAGTCGAATCCAATCTGTGCGCGATCATTCACCCGCTGGATATACCCGGGAGATTGGGTTCGACGGCTTAATCTTATTGCTATGTAAGCTTAATGTATTATTCGACTGACAGTATTATATAATCTCTGACAATATTATTAACCTTCGGGAAATATTAACAGTTCCTTTAGGACGTGGCGCTCTATCTATACAAACAGAGTTATGACTTAAACTACTCACAACGATATGGCTTAGTTATAATTCACATATATGGCACACATATATGGAAATGCTTCGTTATCAGGCTCACTCATACACAATGCTGCACAATACTGCACACTGATCTGCCGATCTTCACTGATTTTAGTTATATATAAAAGGAACACGGACCGACTCATGTAGGGTCTATCAAATAACATTAGATTCACTTCAAACCACTTTAACATAAGTCACAATCGTTATATGTAACCTTTCTCTCTTACCTTCGGTATATCAAGAATATTGGGTTTCGGGGTTATTTATCGTTATTCCAAATATAATAATTCGTCAACCATATTATGAAGAACTGACAGTAAATAGCAGTATAACAATATAAAAGTATGCACAGAGAAAGAGCAACAATCAGTTTGGTTTAGATTGTTTGTTTGGTTCATTGGTTTGATAACGGATATATGTCCTTATAATTAAGCCTACTAGTGTTCGACTAAAACAGAAAAGCACAAAATATTTCCAAGCCGTTCTCTCCTGGCTCAGGAAAGAAAGACCAACAACACTGAAAACTGATAAGAATAACCTTATTTACAAAGGCTTCCACCCAACACAGAGAAAGAGCATACAGATAGGAAAATTCAGTTCAGTAGATCTGTGATAGGTCGAAATGAAAATCAACTCAAATCCTATTGGCAGATACAGAAGCAGGGCTTGGGGGCAACTTTCCCAAGCTGGTTGGACAATCAAACGTAGCCCAGATCCCTTCGCACAGCGAATCAGCCAATCAGCCGGTAGCTTGCGCTATTCGAGTTATAGATCCCTTTTTAGAGTATTCTAGCGCCTGGGGGGAACTGGTTAGCAAGGCAAACGAATCAGTTATCCCACAAAAGCTTTTACACCGCTCCCAGAAAATGGGATTTAAATCTATAAAATATACAAAATCACAATTTCTAATATACATAAATACTCTAAACAGTTAGTCTTTCTTGCGCGGACGGCGTTTACGCAGTTTTTTAAAGCTAGCAAGAGTCCTTTTCTCTTTGGGGCGAGCCACTTTACGAGGAGGGCTGTAGCTCCTAGGCGAAGGGTGCAATATAATTGCATCAGAAGGTGCAGGGTTACGATCGGTATACCCGCCGGTCGAAGTACCTGGTTGATTAATATCAACCTCAGTGGAGCGAGGTCTAACGGCCTTTAGAGCGCGTCTCAGGACAGCAGCTCCTACGGGTCCTTGACGGGTCGTCTGGACACTAGCGGTGGGTGGACCGTGAGTGGTGAGGAACTTTCTCGGTTTAATGGTTCTCTCCAGCTCGCGTTCTCGGGTTCGATATTCATATGGTCGCCGAGATATTTCCTGTAGTTCAGGATGCGAGTTCACAAAGATGTCGCCATACTCAGGGTCCTGACGGATAAAATTGATCAGGTGATATGTGGTTATATCATTAGGGTTAACGTTTCTAAGGTATTTCCTGACAAACTTGGTGGAAATACACTCACCAACACGCTTCATTAACTCGTAACTTGGTACGCGTGTTTTCTGTTCAATCGACGCGAATAGATAAGGATGGAACACGTAAACTCCCTCGTAAGCTCGTCCAGGGTAATAGCGATGTCGGGATTCGCAATGTAAATCTGCGTTCGCTTCCCAAGCTCGGATGTATCGCAGGGTGATCATCTCGTCTACGCTCTCTAAATCGCGATTAAAGGGACAATTGTAACTTTCATGTCCTTTAAGTTGACAGTAGTGACATTGAGTCATAAATTGTGGGCAGACGGCAAATATATGAGAGTTATTAAGCCGGCAATAAGCACAATATATTTCCATCATCGGTTGTTCGAGGAAATAGGAACAAGGTACGCTCGAGTCTAGAGGAGTGAAGTGGTCTCTCGATGCGCATAATCGACAACGTTTTCGAGAAACGTAGTTGGCGTGTCGATAATCGTACGCTGTGAGACGCTGTGGACCTTGATACCACTCTATGACATAATCATTGTCACTGCTCCGGGAAGTTGTAGGCTGAATCGCTTCTGATTCCAAGCACACTGGTTCATCCTCCAGCTGTATAGACGAAGTGGGTGCGTCTGTCTCAGTAAGTGGATCCACTGTCTGTATTTCCACGACAGAATAACCTGTAGGTATTCGGGGTCTTTGTATAACAGATGAATGTGAGTTCTGTATACAAACGTCTTGAAACACGGCAAATCCAGCGCTACTCAGTTTCTCCGCAGCTGAGTCTCTCAGACTGAGTTTGGTCAGCGCGCGGTCCTTGAACTGACTATCGACGTTACGGAACGGAGTCAGAAAGCGCCGGAAACATTCGAAACGTATGAACTTATTGTGTTCGTCTAACTTGGCGAGTTTAGTCCCAAGTATTAATGGGTGAGCGCGTATGGTACGACTGCACACATCGGCTAGCCAACCGGCAAGTGCTGCGTTTTCAAGGATCGTGTATATAGCTAAGGAAGGGCGAAGTGGAACACTCATAAAGCTATATACGGCACCAGGCGCAGTTAATGGTCCATCAAAATATAAACGAGAGTAATGATCTCCATATACCTGCTGGTAATTGATAGGATTTCCAACCTTGAAGTTCCATCCATATTCTTGAAAGGCAAGATGTCCGATGGATGTCCGTTGTACCTTAGTAATGTCGCTGGGTGTATTGGCATACATAGTGCGAAAGAAACCTCGGCCTTCGGCCCAAGGAGCAATCAGCTGAGTATCAACGAAAGGGTATGGAATGTTTTCCATATTCCGGAAGTCGTTTTGGAGATCTCCATAAACAGCTGAGCCGATTTTTAGGATTCTTTCGTTAAACAACATTTCGAGCACGGGTTGGGGTAGCATTGATCCGTCGATACCCATGGCCGGTTTGCGCTCGGTGTCAGTGACGTAACGCTGCGCGAGCTCGAATTGTCCATGTCGAAGTTTCTTTTGTGTCTCTGTAAGGGTTTCAAAAGAATAATCGATCACGTCGGAACACGCTCGAGTGAATACGTGGGTAGAACCAGCGAGTCCTCGTATATGTATCATTCGCGTAGTTCCTAGTTCTCCCACCGGAACGCTACCTTCGTTGTCATAAGTAACAATGCCATACATCTCGATAACGTTAAGAGTCTCGTTCCATTCTTTAGTGGCGTTTTCGAGAGTCATTCCCACTGGATGCCACAAAGTAGCGCATTCGCTAGCATTGGGTAAATCTCTATACTTTAAGCATTGTGTAGTATAGGTTTCCACATCTCCATATCGTTTTATTCTTTCTTCCTCGAATAACACGTCAAGATTCCAGTGTACCAATCGAGTTTTAATGAATCCATCAAGATTGTACGGAGGTAATATTTCTTTCTCTATTCTGGAAATATTATACAGTTTTCGAAATGAGTTTAGTTTAACTAGCTGATCTAGATGTTTTTGTAGTTGTTCGAGTTCGACGAGGTCGAGAGGATTGATCAATGGTAGAAACTTCAGACTATGCGTAGGATCTTCTGGTTTTACCATGTAATATTGCTTTAAATTGACGTAATAAGGATGATCCTTAATTCCATAAAATGAGTCCGGCAAAGGTCTAGCGCGTATGTTAACATCGTGTACCATGCGACGGACAAGATCCGCTCTATTGTCCGGAGGCTCAACAAGTACGCCATCGACACGAGCAGCCTCGACGGGTGGACGTTGTAGCATGGGAGAGTCAGCAACGAGCTCTTGAGATCTGAGATCGGTGTTAACCGGTTGAGGCTGTACCGTAGCAAAGAGCTTGTCTTTAAAATGAGGAACCATCGAGGGGTGGAGAATCGTTTTGGAATAGAGATCCGTCACGAGAATTTGAGCTTCTGGTTGGGCTAAAGCTGCTTCTTCCCTCTCAGTCAGCTCTATATGTCTCTCCTCGAGCTGATTTTCCTCCGCTTGTTGTTGCAAGCGCTCGTCCAGGAATTCCTGTAAAGAGTAGGTTCATCCACGTTCGATGTCCTCCTCTAGATTTTGTATTTCTCTATCGAACTGGGGTAAAGCTAGTTCTTTCACCGCTTGGACTTGTTGTTGCAATTTACGTTTCTCCAAGCAATCGTAAGTTCCCTTTCCGATTTTCTGCCGAATAGCGTCCAATGCATTTCGTATCACGCTCTCTTCGACTTCTGTTGCAGGTTGGATAGGAGGGAGGCCAGGACGGTTGTAGGGGTTAAACGGTGATATTAGATGACCGCGTCCTAGTCCAGCGAGGTAAGGTTGGCGAATATCTAACGAACCCACTACCGGAGTGCCACCAATCAACTGTTCAGGTAACACTAGATCTTTGAACAGTGAGTATAGCTCGGGAGGATCCGTAATACTATTAGGATCGAGAGTTTGAGGTAGCACTTGGGAATGAGGAGGTCTGACCGAGTATTCCGGAACTCTGATCATGGGTTTGTTCAATGATCGTTTAAGGCGCGCGACCGTAGGTGATACGTCGAAAAGGTTTCGCTCGAAACTCCCATAAGTATATCGCGTAAAACTGTGTTTAGCGCAACGTCTCCGCGGATGTTTATGCCTTTCGATCTGCTGGTTAGGTCTAGGGCATTCGTCACAGTAATACCAAAGACGCATGTCTTGAAGGGGAAACGCGGGTGATCGCTCTCCAGTTTTACAATATTCCTCCATCTGTTCGAAGCTATCTGGAACGACAGGTAGTGGTCGATCGGCGGTAAGATACATCATCGTAAAATAGAGCCGTTTGAGTTCCATCATAGGATCTGGATGTATACCTTGGGGATATCGAGTTTCGAGGTTTTGTTGACTGGCAACATTGAGATAGGTCTCTCTTAGAAATTCTAGATATTCGTTGAAGCCGCTACGTTTATCAGGTTCTTCAACGTCTTCTCTTTCGAGTTTGTTTCGAATAGAGTTCTCGTGTTCTATTCTCGATTTGTCGTTTCGACTCCGCTGGGTATGATATTTAAATAAAACCATTTCCCTTTCGGTATCGACATCGTCGGTGTCGTGTAAATCAATAGGATGACCAGTAGTCAAGAAGTCCATATACGTACCATTACGATGCGTATAACGAGCAGTGAATTTTCTATAGTCCAATTCACGCGTAAGTTGCTCCTGGGACATTGGCGGTTCGATATAACGACCATCGTCCTCCGTAGTAGTTGGATCAGCGTCGCCGCGTATCAAGCTATCGACAAACGCTTGTAAAGGTAGAATATATCTCTCCCTGATACCAAGATCATCTTCTATTAATTCAGTCATATCTGCTATACGAGTTCACCAATATTATAATGAGTTTATATATGTATTAGGCGAGCGGGCGTCGCTGCCTACTTCTCCCTTGCCCCCGGACAGTATGAGATTCTCAGCGCCGATGTACCGCTGTCGCTATACTTTCGCCAACGACGTAGCCGTACAACGACAACGATAACCGGCACAAGTCACTCAACTGTCCGTCCCAAAGGCTTAGATGTACTTCAGGTTTTCCTTGGAGAGTTAGGTTACTTTTACGATTGCGACTAGCTACTGTAAACACACTTTAGCAGTAACATTCACCTATAAACTCACAAATACCACACAACTGGTCACAACTACGCACATTCGGGCCATTTGTCTGTTAGTCAATGCCTTCCAGAATGTCACTGTATTATTATGTATCCTTGGATACTAGTAGTGCGCTATTTATTCCCTATGCTATTCAATGGGACAAGCTTTCTATTGTTCTTTTAACTCAATTCTAATTCTAGCGTGGTTGTTGCTATGGTGACATTATGCAAAGCTAGCGGTAGAATTAGGGTAATTCTAATGCATACAGATCTGGGATGTTATTTAATAGTATTCTTTAATAGTCAATGTTCTGTTTTATACATGACTTTACAAATTTTATCGGCTATTGACTATGTTTGGGAGACTTTCGCACACTCATATGCATAATAAGATAAATCTCCGCTCCCTTGATCTATTAATTAATGGAATTTTGGGAATGTTATAAATTGCGTAAAAATGGCAATTTATTAAATTCATTAAAAGGCATGAATTTAAATTTATTCCCTGAAATTTTATTATTTGATAATTAAATTGACATATTTTGATTCTAGAACATGTCTGGGGACACAAGATCCTTAATTCTATGAAAATTGTCCTTTTAAGAATATCGGTAAATGCTACGATATCTTAATTGACTAGAATTGTTGAAGGATCTGAATTTTACAGATTTTGACTTATTAGATTTGCAAATATTAAATAATTAATATTTGAGATGGGCACCGATTTATTCCAGAACTTGTCTGGGGACGTTAACCACTGATTCTAGAATTTGTCTTTCAAGTATATCGGTGGGTGCCGCGATATCTTAATCGACTAGAATTACAGATGGTCAAAGGGTTTAACAGATTCATTTTGCGTTATACGCTACTGTTAAAGGGACATCACGCTACTATATGTATTATTTAATATACGGTATGAGAGCAATATCGCACGAAGCAATGTCAGTGTGAAGAGGCAAGTCGTTTCCAAGGTCTACCCAGAGCTTGGTTTAGCCGAGACACGAGGATCTGAACTTTGCATTCCTAATACTCTGCCTACCAATAATACTTAAATATAGTAGTGGCTTTATTGTACTTTAATAAGTACGGACATTTCATCTTACTGTAGTTACGTATTTATAATATAATACGGACAGTAAGGAAAGAGAAAAAGAATTATTTCTCGCCGTCGCACTAAATATAATATAAGTAATTACGTACGCAATGAACACGAACATATTGCACTATTCTACTAAATAATCACTAAATAATATTCTACTAAATTAAATAAAACGATTATAATAAAATTACATAGTAATACATACATAAATATAAAAATAATAAAATAATATGAAATAATAGAGTCACACGCCCACTCCGAACGATATTAAGTTGGGGAGTCCCTAGATGTCGGTTGGATTAGGGAAGTGGTCGTGGGAAGAGTTTCTTGCCTTCCATAGTTTCCGGAGAGCTCTCTGTCTCTTTCCAGTAAACATAAACGACCCACTGGGCGATTGAGCTGTTGAGTCTCAAAGACTATCCCTGGTTTCTTAAAGTTACGCCGCATTACGACGAGCTCTACTGATCGCACCAAACCATCGCTCGAGATATGAGTCTCGATGATACGTCCTGTTTGCCATCGCTTACGTGGGAGATCGGGGTCCACAATAAGCACCATGTCTCCAGCGCTGACGTTTTCTTGCTGCGCAAACCACTTAGTTCGAAGTTGTAGAGTGGGCAGGTAATGTTTCTCGAAATGGTCAGCGAAACGACGGGATAGCAACTGCATAAGTTGCCAGGTTCGACGGCAGTACTCGTCTCCGTCTGTGATCTCCGATCGTGAGAGCATGGCTACGGGTTTCTTCAGTAGAAAGTGCGCGGGTGTTAGCGCTTCCAGGGAATCCGGATTTGAAGAGACTGGCATAAGCGGTCTTTCGTTGAGATAGGCGGCGATTTCCTCCATTAACGTCCGCAATAATTCGTCGGTGAGATAAGCGCGACAAGGCACAATAAAGTGGAACGCAGTCTTCACGCTCCTAATCAATCTCTCCCAACTTCCTCCCCACCAAGGGGCGTCGGCGGCGTTGAAGGTCCAGCTAGACGCTGTTATCCTTAGCTGATCGTCCACCTGTCTTTTGTTCCAGTCCTTTACGTAAGCTTGAATTTCGTTGTTGGTGCCAATGAAGTTCGTTCCCTTATCCGATCTCATCGTGTTACTGGTTCCGAAGCGAGCGATCTGTCGTCGTAAACTCAACACGAAGCTGTTGGTGGATAGATCGTTTACCATATCGAGATGGATAGCTCTACAAGTCATACAAACGAAGATGACACACCATCTCTTGACTATAGTCCGGGCACGATATACTTCAATAGGGCCAAATAAATCCACACCAGTATTAGTAAAGGGTGGTTCATAGAAGCTTACTCTTTCCCTAGGTAATTCTGCCTCTCGCTGTGTTAAAGGCCTACTGAATGCTTTCCTACAGGGTATGCAGTTCCTAAGAACTTGGTTCAGAGCCCTACGGGGTTTATAAAAATAGTAGCGAGTTCGAATTTCGCTCAGAACTCGTTCTCTACCAGCATGGTACAGTTTGCTGTGAACATCTACAATCATCTTGATTTGTATGTCAAGATTTCTAATGAGTATGGGGAACTTAGTGTCAAAGGATAATGGGGCGTTGGTAAGCCTGCCTCCAACACGTATTAACCCATCTATCATGGTACTAGAGAAGCGATCCCTTAAGCGCATCTGCGGATTTCTTAACAACAGGAAATACTTATCGGGATCCTCATAGCATTGTAGGAGTCTCAGCATCTGTTTGTTGGTTTCATCATGCTCCTGGTAACTGATCTTCTCCTTTAGAAACCTGTCGGATATCTTGTATTGGGGAAGGTCTTTAACAACATGGACTCGTGCAGATGTTGATGGAGCATCATCACTATTGGTCTTTGTCCCGGAGTAACGATGATGAAAACATCGTTTTAAATATGTGACGGCTTTACAGAGCCGATTCCAGGAGCTGTAGTGACGTATCGCTCTCTGCAAGAGGGGTGAGAGTCCTTGCGCGATATCTGGTATTCCAGATTTCTAATCCTTGTCACGGATTTCCAAGACTTCTTTAGTCGTAGTGGTGGGTTTCGGATCCAAAGCATCCTCTCCGTAAGTAAATAATACAGATAGATCAACCGCAGGTTTAAACAACTTCGATTTACTCGCTCGAGTTTTGGGTTTAACTTTCTCCGCTCCCTTGGCCTGTCTGATCTCTGCTGTTGTGAGATGGGGAGGCCATTCTTCTTCTTCTCTGTAGAGAAAGTCAGGTCCTCCTAACCATTCGGGAGTATTTACCAATTCCTTTGGAGTCGCTCCCCTGGAAGCGATGTCTGCTGGATTAATCGTTCCGGGGCAATGCCTCCATTGATCCATCGTCGTGCGACTAAGTATGATGGCTACTCTGTTGGTAACGAAGACGCTGAACTGACAGACTTCATTGGTTATATACTCTAACACGAGTAAAGCGTCGGTCCAATAGACAGTTTTCTCTAATGGATAGTCAATCTGTTCTGTTACATTCCGGCCGATGGCTGTAGCGTATAGAGCCGCTTTTAACTCCGCTCGAGGAACTTTCAACTTGTTGTTGATTAATGCCTTAGAAGTAACCAAGGCGACTTTGATTCCATCCGGAGTTTCCACTCTTAGGTAGGCTACTATACCTATTCCCATATCGCTGGCGTCTCCAAACACATGGAGTTGATAGGAATACGTAGGGAGAACATGACCAAAATATGAACGGGAAATTATAAAATCCTCGATAGCCGGCAGAGAATCTTCCCATTCCATCCACTTCTTCAATAATTCTCCCTTAAGTGGATCGTCCCATGAGTGGTTTTCAAGCCACATTTGTTGTACCAAACTCCGAGCAATCAATATAACTGGGCTAATAAATCCCAATGGATCGAAATAAGTGCTCAGTATACTTAAACAAATCCGTTTGGTTCGAACTGGATTATCTCGCTGTTTTAGTTGGAAAAACAGGATATCTCGCTCTGTGTCCCATTTCAAGCCGAGTGTCTTGGTTTCTGGCAGATCATCTTTGATCAAATCGAGATCTTTCGCTCCTCGATCTTCCGCAGGGATCGACTCCAGAAACTCACGGGAGTTGCTGGTGAATTTCGTTAATCGAAACCCACCTCTTTTTAAGCACTCTACCGTTCCTTTAGCGACCTCAATGGCTTCCTCAACTGATGGAAGGGACTTCAGATTGTCGTCCATGTATATGTCTCTCTTGATGTTGTCGATCACTTCCTTAGAGAAGGCCTCTCGGTTGTCCTCTGCAGTGGTACGCACTACCGAACAGGCGTTGGAAGGGCTTGAGATTATCCCAAAGGCCTGGATGGTCATCCAGTACTCCACCGGTTTCTGGTTGAGGTCTCCTTCGGGCCACCACAGAAATCGTAGACTATCTCGATCCCTATCTAACACCTTGACTTGTAAGAACATGCCTTCTATATCGGAGGCGAAAGCAATCGAATATTGTCTCAATCTTAAAAGAATTCCCAACAAAGATTGAAGCAAGTTGGGTCCGGGTAACAATTCAGAGTTAAGGGATTGACCCATGTAAAGAGCGGAGCCATCAAACACTACTCTCACTTCATGTGGCTTACCGGGTTTAGGAACGTAATGGTGAGTTAAGTAGTACGTTCTTTCAGTCACAGGTATTTCTTCCGGTACTCTCTCCGCGTATCCCTTACTAATAAATTTCTCCAGCTGTGTTTGATACATTGCTTTAGCTGAAGAATTAGCCGTAAGGCGTCGATGGAGTTGCGCGATTCTTTTTTCCGCTAAGGGTCTGCTATTGATGAACTTTGGTTCTTTCTTGCGGAAAGGTAGACCGACTTCATACCTACCTTGATCTTTGAGGAAACGTGTAGTTGTCTCTTGGATCTGCTTGGCCCTTTCCTCTTCCACCGACAAGGCTTTATCGTAGGAATTGGGCTCTACCGCCTCTTGCGTAAAGAATCTTACGGCATGTTCATCTCGAGTCTTGGCGTTACGACGCTCAATGACGTCATTTAACTCGTCGTTATAAGCTTCTCGTTCAGTTGGATAAAGAAGTTGACATAAGTTCACTTGGTTTTGCCAAGCCTCGTTTTCCTTAAGGAGGTCGATGGTATTTTCCTCATCAAAAAGCTGGTGCACGTCATCGTTATCTGAGGAGTATGGAGTTCCCTCAGTTAAATCGTCTCCCTCACTAGTATCATCTTCCCATTCACTCACCTGGTAGACGCGCTCTTGCGGTAGTCTTTCTCTGAGTGTTCTACGGGAAGGGCCAGTAAAGTACCAACCTACTCTAGTTCTTACCGCATAGGTCTGCAATGGCTGCGGTTGAGCAGGCCGTTTCTCTAATGTCTCCAGCGCCTCATGCGCGTTTTGGCCGATGAGTATTTGCACTCCAGGATAATCAGTCTGGAATCGAGGTATGTTAAGAGGTTGGATGCTCTCATCCTCGTCCCAATTATAAAGGTCTGCTTGAGTAGTAGCGAAGTTCTTTATAGCCACCATTTTCACTGACCTTATGCTATGTTCTCCTAGTTCGTCCTGGGGGGTGGACAACGCTCCTACATAATAATCCGCTGTTATTGTAGATTTCCAAACTTGCATAATTCCTGACATGTTTAGCTTAGTTCGGAACTTGGGTTGTCCATCGAATATATCTTCGGCTAGCTCTTTGTCGATGAATGTTCCTGTACTACCGGAGTCAAGGAGGGCGTTCACTACATAACTCCTCTTAGGTCCGTGAACCCTTACTTGCACCACAGGAAACTCTCGGATCCCTACATTGGAAGATGGTTCTTTCCAAGATGGTTGTCGTTCAGAAGTAGTTAGAGTGAAGTCGCTGTCTGTATCCTTTTCATATGTGAGTGCTCGATACATGGCGGTATTTATCATATAACAGGATTCGTTTTCGTCGGAGAACTCGTCCGTATAGAATCCTTCCATCTCAGATTGATCAGTGTCGTTCACATCACTGAATTGGACATGTAGTTCGGAATCACTTACCTGATTCGGACTATTTCGCTCGAATTCAGCGTGCAACAAGATATGATGTTTCGCACCACACTTTGCACACCTTATGTCAGAGAAACAGGTTCGCCGTTGGTGTCCTTGTCTGAGACAATTATAACATAACCGCTTATCCCACATGACTTCGCGTCTCTCCGTTAATGACTTCTTCAGGAATTCATCACACATATTCAAACGGTGGGTCCCGTCACACAGCGCACATTTCGGTTTGATGTTACTTACCTTATTTTGAGTCACATTGTGTACACTTGCCTTTTCTTCGGGCTTTCTCACCGGAATTCTCTTGGGAGACGTGGGAGGAGTTTTTCTTACCTGTTCTCTCCTGTCATTCGCTCGAGACTTGAATTTACTTACCTGATCTTTAGGCATTTTATTGACATAATAAGATCTCTCAGTGTCTTTCCCGCTATCTTCTCCTTGAGAAGTCTGGCTTTCGCCGTCGTCTGTATAACACACTGGTGTTACCTTTCTCCTAGAGACGGGTTTTTCACTTACCTTGTTTTCCGGTGTCTTCTCTCTGGACTGTTTCAGGAGCTGTAATTTCACTTCTCCATCTAGGAATGACATGAGATCAGCCATGGTAGGGTCTCGTCGTTGTTGTTCCATCATATATAACACTTTCTTATCCCAGCGTGTACCTACTCCACCCTTCGGTAAAGTAGAAGCCACTGCTCTAATAACCATAGCATTCTGATACTCCTGAGACTTACCTAGCCAATCTAATTGTCTACAGATCTCCTGAATCTCATCGGAAAACTCGATAATTCCGCTGCTAATAAACTTTCGGGGCGCTACCAACTTTGCATACAAATACCCAGCGATGTTATTCCTATTACCATACCTGATGTTTAGTGTATCCCAAACTTGTCTTAATCCGTCTGGATGTCCAATAAACTTTAACGCCATTAACTTGGGAGATCCTTCCAAGCACTCGATGAGGTATCTAAGTTTTTCTCCATTAGATAGTACAGAGTTCTGTATGTTATCTTTGTAATATTCATTAAAAGGTAACCATTTCATCTCATCTCCATTGAACTTGACGATCTCTCCCACCTTTACCGCTTGCCGGGCTTCGGTTCTAGCCATTTGACGCGTAAAACTTTCTTGGGCCATCGTGTTATTTAATATCGAGTTATCGGTATATAAATTTCTCGGATTATGATCAGTTCTATAGGGAATGTCATTATCAACAGGTCTATAATTACCCTTAATAGGGTTCACTATAGGAGTTTCTACTTCGCTAGCAGTATATATGCGTGTAGGCTCCACACCTTGCGCATGAGATACTTCAGACCTAACAGGTTGACACATTGTTACAGGGGGTGGTGGTATACCCCTTTGTGTATTTACTAATTTATCGCGTTCTAGCGCGATACTTTGCTGCACTTCTTGCAACTCAAGCCTACTTTCCCTTACTGTGCCCTTGAATTGCTGAACCGTCTCCTGCATCTGCCCGAGCAGGAGATCCATCCCCCGCCATCTCTCGTCCACCCATTCGACCGCCGAAGCGGGAGTCGCCAACGTTGTAGCGAGCGGACGAGGGACAACGGGCGACAAATCAGGAATATTTCGCTCGGGGTCCAGGACCTGAACTGTCTCCTGGGCAGTTCTACGGGGCACAGGTAACTTAGTGCTATGCAGAGGGAATTTAGAGGTAGTTTCAGGGAGCACAGGTATATCTATCACCGAAGGGGTGATTTCAAGAACAGGCCTAATTATTTCAGGCTCATCTACTATAGTAGGGAGTCTTTCTATTTTAATTATTTGGTCTGTGGGCTCTGTACTACCTAAGTTGGTGTTATTTAGTTGCCTTCTAACAGCTGGAGGCAAATCAGGCAATTTCTGACGGTGGAATGTTCTTTTACGTCTGCTTAGACGAGATCTATTTCCTTTGCCTTCAGTATCGGTGGTATCGCCTTCCTCAGATGATGTATATCCCTGTCTTTTGGGAGTAGATCGATTCATCATCTGCATATTACTAGCTGTTATCTGTTTATTTATGCAGTCTTGATTCTCTTGAAGATTTTCCAACTCCAGTTGGGTGATCTCTTCAGCCGCTCTCCGTTCTGCTTCCGCCACCGCTGCCGCTTTTGCATCTGCCGCTGCTGCTTTTGCCTCTGCCGCTGTCGCTTTTGCCTTTGCCTCGGCTTCTGCTTTTGCCTCTGCCGCTGCCGCTTTTGCCTTTGCCTCGGCTTCTGCTTCTGCCGCTTTTGCCTCTGCCACTGCTTCTGCCAAGGTCGCTTTTCTTTCTGCCTCTGCTACGGCTGCTATCTTTCTGTCTTCTATACGTTTTTTCTTTACTTGTTCTTCCTTTTCTCTAGCGATGCGGAGTTGTTCATCGAATTTAGCCTGATTCGCAGCCCTCATTTCCACATCGATGGCATCCAACACAAGCTTGGTTCCTTCACTATTAGGGCTAAGTCCCTCTAACCTTCTCCTCAACTCGTCATCACCTAAAAAACGTTGATAGTCTGACAGATAGATGTCAATGGCATCCCTCTTATGCGGTTTCTCTGCCGTCGCTTCACTTTCCACTTGGGAAGAAGTAACGTCCGTTGATTCTCCATGGGTTGAGCGCTCCTCCAACTGTGCTTTCCACTGAGCTGCTCCTTGAACCTGGCGACTCACCCGTTGAAACCAGGTCTTTACGGCAACTTGCAACGACGTGTCTTGTCTTCTTTTAGAAGCCTCCTCAAAGGCTGATAAGATTAGCCTAATTCGCAGAATTCTTTCTCTCACTTGATAAAGCAGTTGTCCCTGCTCTTGAGGTCCTTGTGGTTGTTGAAACAGTTGTCCTTTTACTCGCTCCATAGAGCTGAAGAATCCCTGTGCGTATCCGGCTGCGGACCTCTTCCACATAGCGGGATCGATGGTTTCCTTGGCTACTCCCATCCGGTGTATGTCTTCCCAGGCAGCTTCTGATAAATCAAACGGGAGTCCGGGTCCGGGGAAGTTCCATTGCGACTCGACAATAGACTTCAGTTCTTCCCTCGTGTATCCAGCATAACTATCTCTAGTTGAACGCTGGCTTCTCGCCCAATCGATCTGGTGTTCTTCCACAGCGATCAATAACCTAGTGAGTACGGCTGCAGGAAGGATGAGAAGGGGATCCGAATAAACCGCATCCATCATCTTTGCTCCGCGTTCTGGTGTCAGTTCTACAGTATCCTCACTACTGGAGCTGTTGGGCCGTTGAGAAATAAGTTCTTGGCTAGCGGGTTGTTGCTGTTCTGCTGCTTCTTGGTCCCGCTTGACCTGAGCTCGAGTGCCTATGATAGACCTACGATGTTGGACCAGCCTAGGTTCTTTTATTACTACTGGAGGGATGACCTTCCTCACAGTGGGAGGTGAACTGAACTTACGACTAGACAGTTCTACATCTCTATCTGAGTCGCAGATAGTTACATCTAATAAACTGTCTGACAGGTTCTGCTTAGTATCAGACATGTTTATGTATACAGTTGAATGTCTACTGCTGTATTACAGTCTGAGCAAGTCTAGTAATTCAGTATTAACTGCTAGCCTAGTAATTAATTACCGATACTGCTACTCAGTGTAGCGTGATATATATAATATATTAGAATACCGGTATACTTATAGTATATATAACTATATAAGTATTATTACAGAATAGGTTTTATCACAGAATACCGGTATAATTTTAGCACAAATATATATAAATATATAATAGGCCTATCGGGAATACCGGTATACAGCTTACAGTTTGTAGTATATATAATTCTGGAATAGAATTAATTACAAGTACCGGTATAATTTCAGCCTAGATTTATAGAAATAAAGATAATAGGCCTATCGTAAATACCGGTATATCAATTATTTTAAATAATTGAATTTCTGAATTTTTGGGTTACTTGGTTACTTTACTTACTTTATTACCGTTATTTGAGCAGTAATCCAACTGATATTGAGACCTAATGGTTGTATGGTAGTCCTACTATTTATAAATCGTTAGATTTGATTTATAATATATATACCCGTTTTAATGGGTTTTGTCAATGTTTGAAATAAATGTTATTATTTCTGGGGAGTAATCACTACACAAAGCGGTGCGCTTTCAGTGAAGTGTTACTTATAGGACACTAAAACAAATAATGCTAATTTACCTAAGTTACTTAATACTACAAATTACGTACAATTCGGGTGAGATTACAATCTCTAAATAAACACAAAAATTTACAAAAACACAAAATACGAATTTTCAGGGTAATTTTACAAGAAGTCTACAAACCAGCCTAACAAAGGGTTAGAAATCTGGTTATTACAACGGACAGGGTACTACGGTATTTGAAAATAATAAGTAGTAGTAAATACACTGCGTTGTCCAGATAGGAAATACCACCGCCTGACGACCTATAGCCGTGTCGCTATAGGTACTACGTTATGTATCACGGAGTGTTCCTACCTAGAAGTTAATAGAGCTAATCGAACGTGCCTATCAACCACTTTACAACACAAATATAATGCCTACACTAATTACTTTCGGAAAGCACTGTACACTAAACCCTAAATTAGGTACGAGTACTTGTACAACAGATAATCAGTAGTTAAATATACTTGAACAGCTAAAAGAACCACGGCATCTGCTGGAGTGACCGGTGCACAAAATCACCAGTCTTTACCTACGCCAAGCAGCCCGTGTAGTACCGGGGTTAATTTAACTATAGCGGTATGTATAACAAACACAATTATTGTAGGAACAAACTTGGGGAATGAATGTTGCGAATAATCGCATAAACTCTGAATAATAAATATTACGCTACGCGTACAAACCACTCAAACAAAATGCAGACCGAATACTGACAGACTACTATCAAGCCTAAATAAACTACAGGACATGCAGACTCCGAAATGATTAGGTAGTATGCGTTCTAACCCAGTAGTACGACTTATTCTTTAGTTGGGGGTTTACCTTACAGCATTCGCTGCCCCTACTTCCTAACCGTTCTTTATCGGACAAGTGATCTACACACGCTGCAATCCGTTCAGACCTAATAACAGCCAGACAACTATCCAGCCTACAAATTATCTAAATAAATATTATAAGCTACCCGTACAGACTTACACAAACAAAGTACAGACTCAACGATGGCAGACTACTCTCAAGCCTAAATAAACTACAGGACATGCAGACTCCGAAATGATTAGGTAGTATGCGTTCTAACCCAGTAGTACAACTTATTCTTTAGTTGGGGGTTTACCTTACAGCATTTGCTGCCCCTACTTCCTAACCGTTCTTTATCGGACAGGTGATCTACACACACTGCAATCCGTTCAGACCTAACAGCAATCAGACAACAGCTCAGCCTACAAATTGTCTGTACAATCTGATCAGGCTTACACTCCTTCTGTTCAATACTGACCTACAAATAAATAAAACTGACAGAAATAAGTAAGCTCCAAAGAAACAAGGGGTGTACAGTCCCTAATCTCTTAAACAGCCTACCGGTATGTAACAATCAAATCGAATAATACTAATGTACTTATACGGAAGTACCGGTTAGGACAGTTGGGCCTACGGACCTACAGAAGTACCGGTTCTGGCAGTTGGACCTACGGACCTACGGCAGTACCGGTTCTGGCGGTTGGGCCTACTGACCTACTGAAGTACCGTTCAGGTTTACCGGTTGACCGGTACTTTCAACTTTATAGCTTACTGCAATAAAGAAGCAATATCCGTTATTGTTCGCGCTTTCAGACCTTTGGCAGTTTAACCCGCCAAATTAGAATGTCTTCTAGATAATAAATCACTTTTAGCCTATGACAAGTATTTAATTCACTACACTAGTCGAATCCAATCTGTGCGCGATCATTCACCCGCTGGATATACCCGGGAGATTGGGTTCGACGGCTTAATCTTATTGCTATGTAAGCTTAATGTATTATTCGACTGACAGTATTATATAATCTCTGACAATATTATTAACCTTCGGGAAATATTAACAGTTCCTTTAGGACGTGGCGCTCTATCTATACAAACAGAGTTATGACTTAAACTACTCACAACGATATGGCTTAGTTATAATTCACATATATGGCGCATTCTTTAGGAAATGCTTCGTTATCAGGCTCACTCATACACAATGCTGCACAATACTGCACACTGATCTGCCGATCTTCACTGATTTTAGTTATATATAAAAGGAACACGGACCGACTCATGTAGGGTCTATCAAATAACATTAGATTCACTTCAAACCACTTTAACATAAGTCACAATCGTTATATGTAACCTTTCTCTCTTACCTTCGGTATATCAAGAATATTGGGATTCGGGGTTATTTATCGTTATTCCAAATATAATAATTCGTCAACCATATTATGAAGAACTGACAGTAAATAGCAGTATAACAATATAAAAGTATGCACAGAGAAAGAGCAACAATCAGTTTGGTTTAGATTGTTTGTTTGGTTCATTGGTTTGATAACGGATATATGTCCTTATAATTAAGCCTACTAGTGTTCGACTAAAACAGAAAAGCACAAAATATTTCCAAGCCGTTCTCTCCTGGCTCAGGAAAGAAAGACCAACAACACTGAAAACTGATAAGAATAACCTTATTTACAAAGGCTTCCACCCAACACAGAGAAAGAGCATACAGATAGGAAAATTCAGTTCAGTAGATCTGTGATAGGTCGAAATCAAAATCAACTCAAATCCTATTGGCAGATACAGAAGCAGGGCTGGGGGGCAACTTTCCCAAGCTGGTTGCACAATCAAACGTAGCCCAGATCCCTTCGCACAGCGAATCAGCCAATCAGCCGGTAGCTTGCGCTATTCGAGTTATAGATCCCTTTTTAGAGTATTCTAGCGCCTGGGGGGAACTGGTTAGCAAGGCAAACGAATCAGTTATCCCACAAAAGCTTTTACAAGTAGTAATAGTATACCCTACTTCTGCGACAGTTGGACCAACTTCATACCTTAGGTGTTAAGTAGGTCATTAATTAATCAATTAATTAATTAATTGGTCGATTAAACAATTAATTAATTGTTTAATCGATCGATTTGTATCAAATAATGTTGCCAAAGGCAATTTAATTTGACACAAATCAATCAGTTAGGGACGCGCGATGAATAGATAGTAGTACTACAGTAGGTAGCTACAGTAGATAAAATATACAATTCAATAGGAACCGTACTACAATACAATATACAGTACATTTGTATTATTTTTGTTGTACAGTAGGTAAAGGTTAAAGGTAGAATGAAATATAAAGATGCGAGCGGGGCCCAAAACATAATTTACCCTCACAGATTGATCTTGGCTCTTATTAGACGTAGCATAACTAATCCCATTGAATCCTATGTTGAGTTATACTGTATGCCAACATGGGACTGCCACGAATTTTAAATTATTTAAACCTCCAGCTTCGTTATCATGTAGACCATTGTCAAATCGTCTGAGAAAATTACACTAAACATCTGGTTTGCAATAGATTGCATTCTTTCACATTGTACTTTATGAAGCAGCCTGCGCGCATGATCGCACGCTCCAAGTATTAGCCCTACCCAAAAAACCATATGTTAAATTAATCCCCAACCATCTCTATACTAGATACTGTAGTTTTATGTGGGAGTGAGGGAGACAACAGATAAACAAATATTCTCCTGTGGGGAGAAGTGGTGTGCTGGAGAAGTGGCTGAGGGTGAGGCTGAGGCTGAGGGTGAGGCTGTGGCTGTGGCTGAGGCTGTGACTGAGGCTGAGGCTGGGGCTGTGGCTGTAACACAATTTGAATTTCGTTGAAAAAAAAGCTGAGACATGAACGTTCAAATTTTGCATGGTTATGCACCGGCGCGAGGCTATTTTATTCGATGCGTATTGTAAAATAGTATAAAATTTTACAATAAAATCTTACAACTTAATTTCTAATTTCAGTACAGCCCCCCCCCCCCCCCCCCCCCTCCCTCCACGGGTGCTTAGATCGTGGCTTTTCCAGTTAACATTATTCCATTGTGTATAAAACAAGTGATGTGGTTGGAGAAACCTGCTAGGGGCTGCTACTAAGCAGCAACCAATCACGTTAATCCTGTTTAACACAGAGTCAATGAGAATGGAATATTGCTAACATGAAAAAGTTCAGGTTGACATTATTCCAAAGTAATCAGATATTACAGCAATTAAGCTGCAACCTGCTAGTGTTAGTCAGTTAGTAATCGAGTAACCCATTAACCCATATATTATTATATGGTCTGATGGTACAATACCAGGCATAATATGCACAGATGCAAGAAAAAAAAACGTATGTAGTTTAAGTGGATAGTTTAATTACAATGATGTAAACTGTAAATGAAATATTTATAGTTAAGTCCGGTTTAGTAATAAACATACTGTACTTATACAATATCTCATTGAAGTACTTGCCACGTAGTAATATGCAATGGGGGCAAACATGCAGGTCTCACATATCAGTTCATCACCCCGAATCTCGTGTTGCGTTTTATTCACACAACTTTTATGATACCAACCACTTCGTGCAAACGGGGTGTAAATGCTACGCCGTAACGCCGACAACCAACGCCGACAACCATTATTAAAGCTAATTAATGTTATTTATTAATTGAGGGAAAGGAACAGGTTACAGTGGAAGGTTAGTCTAACCAAAACAATAAACGAGAGTTACGAACTCAGGTTACATTTTCATATTTTCTGTTGTCGGCAGTCAGGCAGTGGTTGCCGGTTGTCGGCGTAGTGTTTACACCCGTGCAAACGCTACATCCTATCCATTCAATTGGTCCAAGGTCTGTCTGTAGCATTCCCGAAACGCGATTATGTTACACTGCAGCACTGTCCGCTGTCAGACGGCAGTCAGGGAGATCATCAAATTTGAGAATACCTCAAATTTCAAATTATAGACCCAATTTTGGAATTACCTCAATTTTAATACAAGGTTAGGTTAATTCTCTAAATTTGAGTTATACCTCAAATTTCAAATTATAGACCCAATTTTGGAATTACCTCAATTTTAATACAAGGTTAGGTTAATTCTCTAAATTTGAGTTATACCTCAAATTTGAATTTCATAGCAGCATAGTCAGATACAGACAGAAGTCATAGTTGCCCTAGTTCAGTAGTTGTTAGCTTGTTACTGTATTGCAAAGGTAAAAAAATAAACTGATGTAGGCCTAGGGTAGTGTCTGAGTGTTGTGAAATATAATATTTAAAATTAAAACATATTCAGTATTAGTTTAAAAAGGCTTATACTTAAAAAAGGCTACTGGTAGGGGTGCAGTGGGGTGGCTGATCAGATGGTAGACATATAAAACGAAGTACAGAGCTTAAAGAACTTATATTTTTATATTGTTACTTTTTTGCTTGAATATGCCCTAAAATCGGGAGAAAAAGTAGTAGGCCTACTTTTTTTCCCCACTAGTAGGGAAAAAGTTGTCCCCGTAATATCTGAATATTATTAAATCTTTTGTTGGGCACAGCTTTTGCAAAGTCGGCAACACAGCAACCTGCAATAATATTGCCACATAATAATGCACCATAGAGCCATAATTTTGCTTTGATTTTACTTTTTCTCCCGGTAAAAAAAGTAAAATATAACATTGGCACTTGTGTCAAATAGGGCTGTAGGAGACCCTCCTAGCTCCTATTCTGCTAATCCTGAAATCACCAAAACTAAAGTCACTTTCACTAGTGTCCGGTTACAGGGTTAGCAAAGGAGCAGGTTACAGAGGTGAGTTGAAAGTAACCAAAAAACAATAAACAAGAGTTAGGAATATTGATATCACCTGCACTAAATTTCAGCATTAGCTGGTGATTTCAGGATTAGCAGATTAGGAGGGTCACCTATTTGATTTGACACAAGTGCCAAAATATTTTTGGTGGAATTTCTAAAATTTCATTGAAAGTGTTGATCAAAATTTTTGATCGAAATGTATATGTATGTACAATCATTTCGTAATGTTAAAATTTTGGAATAAAAAGCAAAATCCATCCCTACACTACACACTATCGACTATTGCAATGCAACTTTAGTGCCTGCAAGGTTTACTCCAGAAATGAGATAAAGCCTCGAGAATAGGTTGGTGAAAAAGGTTATACTTTTTGCCCAAGTTATAAATGATTCTGGTTCCTCATGAGGTCAATTTATAAGGATTTATGTATGTATAGTAGGCCTATAAACAAACAGTCACTTAGATTTCTAAAACATTTCAGATGTCTTGATAAGAAAGCAGAGTCTAAAGACTGTTTAAAAGACTAGCGATTAGTGATGAGATGATGATGTTTCTACTGTGTTCCAGGTCCAGCATGTTCCATATGTTAATGACCCTGATAAAGAAGAGGTGATGTATGGAAAAAGCAGACCCAGACATGGCAGCATGGGCAGATGGGCGGGGCTTGGCCTTTGCTTCATAATTTTATATATATGGCCAGGTCATGATTGCATTGGATGTCTGGCTGGGATATTATGTTGCACATTGCACATTGTTGTAATGGAGGATCAGGTTTAGATCTTTACATATAAGTTTAAAGCACATTATCAAATTGAACTTTAATTGATGTATACTGCAGTAGGTAGTGGTTCCAACTTTAGAGTCTCCAGTTGCCAGTCATATAGAATAACTAACAAAAGAATCAAGTCCACATATATTGTATAAACCACCTCAACCTGTCAACCTTTGCGGCAACATTTGTCTAGAAATTGGCTCCAATCTGTCTGTCTGTGGCAGGCGAATATTAAATCAGGCTATCAGGAGAGGAATGGCTTCATTTGAATTTGAGTATAATGACATCGACAAATATAAAAGTAACGAAACATAACAAACATAACAAACAAGATTACCATTTTCATAGATACCGGTAGGATAGTTAGCCAGGACTTCATTTGCAGCCTGGATAGTTAGTATGGTAATCAAGTAAATATTGGTTTATACAGTATGTTAAAATTATGCACTCAGCCATGCAATAAAGCACCACAGAGTAAAATAAGTACAACTTATGTATTAATAAACAAAATAAAATGAAATGAAATGCAGAACAGAATAAAAGTGCATGTTTACGTAATGCACATTAATTTATAGATATTAATTCATTGAAACATTGGAGTAGGTACAGTATATGGCATAATAAGTAAATAAAATTTAAAAAAAAAAAATTTAAATATGCAATAAAAATACGCAATAATTTTTATCAAAATATGTAATAAATTGTAGAGTAAAATTCAGTACGGTACATAAATCAGACAATTAATAGTTCACTATACGTATACATTATTCATATTTAGTACTGTAGATCGAAACATTAATTAAAATATGGATCAAAGTGTATTATATTATTACAGTAAAAATAAATCATTCATCACAATCTTGTATGGCGGCTTGAGTTTATTAGTTTTAAATAGTTTTAAATTTAAATAGTTTTAAATTTAAATTATGCCAACACATTTAATATTTAATCAATAATAATAATGATAGATAATTAATTAACGTTGGAGTAGATATGGACGGTATTCATGGTGTTTTTCCAGGAACCAGTGCATTGAGCAGATAAATCAATGTTATTGATTCGGGTGCGAAAACCCAACGTGGTGGAGGCACCAACAACTGTTGAGGGAAGAGAGTTCCACAGGGTGATGCGACGGACCGAGAAGTGGTTCTGATGGATACAGTTACGCGAGTGAGGAATGGTTACTTTGTAACCGTTTGATCGAGTTCGGGTGGATGGCAGTTTAAACATCTGTAGATCAGATATAGGACTGAACCCACGAATAATTTTAAACATTTCCACCAGATCGATAACGATGCGCCGTTCCTCAAGGGAATGGGTGTTGAGCCGGTTCAGTCGCTCTGCGTAGCTCAAACCTTGAAGGCCGGGCAGGCGACGGGTAAAATCTCGTTGAACCTGTTCTATAATATTGATGTCCTTATCAAGATAGGGGCACCAGATTGCGCAATTGTATTCTAAGATTGACCGTGCATAAACTCTAAATAGCTCAAATTGATGGTATGCACTGCGATGATGAAAGTTTCGACGAATCTGACAACAGGTTCTACGTGCCTTGGCAGACACAAGCCCCACATGCTCACTGAATCTCAAGTCGGATGATATTATAACACCTAAATCCTTCGCTTCACTGAGATGTTGTAGACACGTTTCACCCATGTAGTAGGAACGCACCGTTTGACTATTAGCCTGTAGAGAGACGACTGAGCACTTTTTGACATTGTAACTCATCTGCCAAACCTTTGCCCATTCGCATTTGATATACAAAGTGTTAAAGAGGACATCAACAACCAGAAAACATATTTTTTTCCGACCAAAAAGTACTTTTTGGTCGACCAAAAAGTACTTTTTGGTCGACCAAAAATATTTTGGTCGACCAAAAAGTCGACTTATTGGTCGACCAAAAAGTACTTTTTGGTCGACCAAAAAGTCACTTCAAAAAAAAAATAAAAAAAAAGTATTAAGTGGCACAATTCAGCCACCGTACAGAACAGATGAATGCCAGAATATGTAAACTTCCAAATTCTGGAATTGATTCAACATCCACAAGATATAGTAGGTCTTCCTGAGTCTGTGACTGTGCAGCTGTGTGAGCTTGAATCTCGCAACAGTGAGGATTTGGTCTACTGTTCTTCTTACCAACAGTAAGGCTGTAAGGATAGATAATTTCTATAGTCTTCTGCATTTTTCTCACCAATCACTAACGGAGTTAACAATCATTAAAGTTATTGACTGTAAGTTACTGTGCTGTAAGGTTAAGCCTACCCTGCATACATGTCATGTCACAGGTTACACTGGTCACCCATTCTCACCAAGCTCTATAAGCACTAAGCAGCAAAGCCTACTGCTACACCCTACTGCTGACAGGCTGGTGATGTTGTACAGGCTGGCGAAATTTGAGGTTTTGTCTCAAATTTGAGGTTTAACCTCAAATTTCAATTTTCGCCCCCAATAAAAGCATGTTTGCATCGGTGAAATATTTTATTGCATCGATAAAAGTTCTTATTTTACATTATATTTTAACATATTAAAAGTAGAAGTTGCTCCAATAGTTTCCCTAAGTCGCAGCAACACTCGATATTATGAGCCTAAAAATACCTCAAATTTGAACAAAAAACCCCAATTTTCGACAGTCTATTACCAGAATTCGAAATTTGGGGTAACCCCAAAATTGATGATCTCCCTGACTGGACGGTAGTCCTAGCAGCCTACGGCATAGACAAATCTGACTGCAATGCAGCAATGCTGTAATCTAATAAGTCAGTAAGTGCAAAGTGCTGAAGTGGTAACAGGGTAATGTCAGATTGTGGTACCGCTGTACCGTAGCCTATAAATGCTGAAATTTGGAAATGGAGAATAAAAAATCCCGTGATCATTCCGAGAAAGGGTCTCGAGATAAAGATTGGCAACGTATAATCGAGGTTCGACCGTTAATTCGTAGTTCCAACGTGGCGGGATTGCGGGAATACCTTCACACGGCGAAGCAACGGGACAAACTCGACTGGCCGCAGTTCCTATCCAAGTTGCTATTCCTCGCGGCCGTGGGTGGTCGGAAACTGATCGTGGAGGAGCTACTGCGACAGGGGGCCGACCCTAACTGGCCGATAGTGACCCCGCGTCGCGAGGGGTCTGGCTATGCGACCTACCCGCTTATAGAGTGCGTCCACGCCGAAGGAACGCAGGCCTTCGATATCGCTAAACTCTTACTGAGTCACGGCGCCAACCCGCTGCTTCAGAAGTACGGAGGATTCTCAGCACTGCATATCGCGTGTATCCGAAACCGCCCGGGGCTGATAGAACTACTGGTCGCCAACGGAGTGCCCCCGGACGTCTGCGTAGAGTTCAGCAACGAAACCCAATGGAGCGGGATGTTGCGCGCCCCGAGGAAGTTGAGTAAAACCCCGTTGCACTGCGCGATAACGGCGGGACACCTCGGGATCGTGCGACTGCTCGTTGGGAAACGCGCGTTACTACACAACTGCGGGCGGTGTCAGTCGCCGCTGACAGCCGCGATACAAGCGGGTCGCACAGAGATCGTGGAGTACCTGTTGAAACAACCGGAAGTGAACCCGTGTCGGTACGACGCCACTATCGGGGCGACGCCGATCGGTCTCACCGTGTTGGAAGACGTCCAGAACGCGCGTCTAGCGTCCCTCCTGGTCGCACACGACGCGGCTTTCTCAGCGGACGATCTAGCCAACTTCGGGGGAGCCCACGTCGCGGCCTACTCCTCGAGGATGCTCCTCCTACTGGCACGGAACCCGGTGCTGGAGGCCCCGGCGCTGGTCGAGTTCCTCGTGGCCAACGGGGCCGACCTGTACAGCCGGGGGGCCGACAACCACACGCTGCTCACCGCGTCCCACCGCTGGGGGGCGCTCGCTAACATCCGCGCGCTGCTCGACCTCGGCTACTCGTGTCTCGGCCTGGAGGACTCTCTGCTGCTGGCCAACACCCTCCGCAGCGAGGCGCTGACCCCGGGGTTGGTGCTCGGGACTCGGTTGCTGTTGGCGACGGGGTTCGCCTCGGACGAAGGATCCCGCGAGGTGCTGCTGGCCGCCCTGGACGTCGCCAACCACCAAGGACGGATCGCAAACCTCGCCTTTATACGGGAAACTCGTTGCGCTCTGCTGTCCACGGCGACTCTCAAACAAATGGCGAGACGGACAATAAGAAACAATATAAAGTTCCCTGTCAGTAAATCAGTCGCTTTATTGTCTTTGCCGTTAACTTTAATTAATTACGTTAATCTTTCTGACATAAATTAATTGAATGTCGTAACGAAATGTTTTCTATTGTAGTTAATTAATAACATTTACGGTTTATTGTGAAAGTGTCGCAAGTAGTTTTTGTATTTTTATTAGTTTATGAATCCGAATGGTGCTGTTAATTTCTATTCTTTCAGAATAGTTAATATTAAAGATTGAAACGGGAAGGAAAAACTATATTTATTGTGGTAAATATAAAATGTAATAGGATTTATATATCGCCCCTGAGATCTGTTGTATAGTGAATGAGCGTAGCGAGGATATCGGTTATTATTTACGAACTTCTGTTAAAGTTAAATTATGTACCGGTAATATGGTGGACATTACTGGGGGTTGAACCAGCGCTGTTAGGCATCGTTTCTGATTATCACCATTTACTGCTGCGCGCTAACTTATGTATTGATTAATAAATCAATTCTGACCCCAACTAACTCACGTTAGAGTAAATGCCTCAATAATAATAATTTGCGTTGTAAATAATGTAGAACAAAATTTGATTTTCGGCTCTCGATACTTTGTTAAAGTCGCTAATCTCAGTAAATATAACATAAAATACGTAGTTTTATTTTTAAATATAATATTCACCTTCACGACATGTTATATTTGTTTCATTTATCATATAGACAGCGGTTAAATATCAAATTATATTAGGAGATCATTCAATTAAAACTTTCTAGTTTTTTCAGATCTTTTCAAATGTTTAAAGATTTGTTAATTTTATTTATATTTTTAAAATTTATTTCTTAGTTATAGATGATTTTTTTTTAATATTCTTTAAAATATATAAAAAAACAACTTAAAGTATGAAATAAATTTGTTGGGTCTCTGGAAGGGAACAATAAAAGTAACCAAACATGAACGCGCGCGTTGCTTTTGGTTTAGATTTAAACCAGATTATTCGAACAGGAATTATAGCTATTTTACTTACTTATGTATAAATCACACTTTTATGTTTCGTGTCATTTCGAGGCAGAACATATGTCGAAGGAATACGACGTCCTTTCTGCACATCGCGAATTTATTTAAATTCCTCATCCTCATCCGTGTGATTTCTTATTTGAATCACTCGATGTTCTCTATGTGAGTTCTCTACTTGATGATAATTTATCTCAAATAAACTTTTAAAGTGTTCCTTTTTAATTAATATTTTCTGCTGTAAATATATTTTGTAATATATATTATTGTGCATCGTTTCCCTATTTCTGTAGTTGATGATATATCTTTACTTGATTTCTATTTGTATTTGTAATAATTGTATATCACACTGTGAGTTTGTATTATATACTACGTTTCGGTTATCCCCTTATTAAATATATCGTGATCGTGTAGTACAAACATATTGTACAGGAAAACATTTTTTGTCATTTTAAATAATTTACTAGAAATAAACTATTGATTCCTTCAGTGGACAGGGAATTGTAGCACCGGTATGGCATCCGCAAGAGACCACAATTAGAACTTCGCAACGATTGCCAAATAAATTTACTGCAGAAAACGTCCGATAATGCACAAAGATCCACACGGACCCAAAAAATGACCATTACACTATGAAGCAATGAGGCACCAACCCACTCCGACACAGGAGATGTTGCACAGTGTTAAATTAATGCTATCAAAGTAAATTCTGCGAAAAATTATGCAAATATAAGGAAAGCACTGCGCCACAAAGAGCCAAAACCTCATTTTTTGGATAAATTTGAATCAGCTGATTGAATCTGACTAACTTTTCCATGGTGATTTCTTATTGGTTACTTTGTATACCATCTACCCTATTCACCTACTAATGTTAATGATGGTAATAAAATGGTGCCGAAGCATGTCAGATACTGTACGTTGAACACGGACCCAAAGGTTGACAGACATGTTGAACACGGACCCAAATGAGAGTAGATAGGTTAAGAAGGGACCCAAATCTTGGTAGATACTTTAAACACGGACCCAAATGATGCCAGATACTTTGCACACGGACCCAAACGATGTCAGATACTTTGCACACGGACCCAAAGGATGTCATATACTTTGCACACGGACCCAAAGGATGTCAGATACTTTTAACACGGACCCAAATGTTGGCAGATACTTTGCACACTGACCCAAAGGATGTCATATACTTTGCACACGACCCAAAGGATGTCATATACTTTGCACACGAACCCAAATATTGACAGATACATTGAACACGCACCCAAACGTTGGCAGATACTTGTCATATACTTTGCACACGGACCCAAAGGATGTCAGATATTTTGCACACGGACCCAAATGTTGGCAGATACTTTGCACACGGACCCAAATGTTGGCAGATACTTTGCCCACGGACCCAAATGATGTCAGATACTTTGCACACGGACCCAAAGGATGTCATACTTTGCACACGGACCCAAAGGATCTAAGATTCTTTGAACACGGACCCAAAGGATGCCAGATTCTTTGAGCACGGACCCAAAGGATGCCAGATACTTGAAGAGTGAAGGCTGCTGCAAAGAGCATTAAGACCAATCGTGACAGTGGAGTAGATGGTGTTCCCCTGAGGTCTTTAAAATACCTGAGTGTTTAAAGCTCATCCATCCCATCATAGTAGACATGTACCGAACAACAAGAGTCCCACAAGAAATGAAAACAAATACTGTAAGTTGGTGCCAGATCCCAAGAAGGGCAACCTAACACTCTATGGTTTTTTTCGGGGAATCTCATTGATCTCGATTGCTGCAAAGCTATACAATAGAATTCTATTAAATCGCATCAGGGATCCCATTGAGAAACTGCTCCGTGGAAATCAGAATGGGTTCCGTAAAGGTCGTGGGACCATGGAGCCCATTTTGGCACTTAAAAGGATAATTGAAAGAGTTATCAAAAAAGAAAGACAGGCATCTGGCTGTTATCTTTGTTGACTTATTCAATGCCTTTGATTCAGTCTCTCGCTCACGAATGTTCAGCATACTTTCATTTTATGGGATTCCTGATGAAATTATTGCAGCAATCAGATCAGTATACTGTATGATGGTTCGACAACATTTGTGTCTACTGTTGACGGTGACACAGAACCATTTAAGTGTTATGGGGCGTCCTCCAGGGAGACACACTTGCACCATTCTTGTTCATAATTGTGGTTGACTATGTTCTACGCATGTCCTTAGATCATCATAATGATGATGTGGTGATGATAACTCCCCCTACTGGCTCCAGAAGTCGAGGAAATCCTGCCAAGTACCTAACTGATCTAGACTTTGCTGATGACTTAGGAGTACTCTCAGAATCACTAGAGGGAGCCCAACGGCCCCTCAGCTCATTAGAACATGCTGCTTCTAGTGTTGGTCTTTTTATTAACTCCAGAAAGACCAAAAATTTGACAGTTAACTTTTAAAGTCCTCAGAAAGTCTCTGATCGGATGAGCATAAGCTCAAAGGATGGTATGGTTGAGCATGTGGACGACTTCTGTTACCCGGGATCATGGATCCGGAAGTCAGGGCAGCCTTGAATATGCTTTCCAGGATTTGGAAGTCACCGAGAATTAATCGAAAACTTAAGGTCCGATTATTTAGAGTAGCAGTAGTTCTAGTACTCCTCTATGGGAGTCCATGCTGGGCTCTAACTGCTGAGGACACCAAATCTCTGGATGGCACATTCACAAGAATACTTTGCCGGGTTCATTGTGTCAAGTACAATGCACACATCTCCAAACATACACTATATAACATTGGAGGTGTCTCATTGGTTCCCCCAAGCTTGACACCAGAACAAAATCGCCTCCGCTTTGCAGGACATTGCTTTCGCCGTGAGGACCAGCCAGTGCATAATCTTGTACTTTGGAAGCCTCATGGAGTTAATAAGCATGGTGGACAGCCCATGAATTTCTTAGACGCATCTTAAAGGACACTGGCCTTGAAGATGCGGATGATCTAGCAAATGTCATGGGTGATAGGGAGTTGTGGCGGCGCAATTTTGTTGACAAGCCGGCACAGCAATCTTAAAAATGCAGCTGCAATGCAGCATGCCGATCCTAGTTAGTAGTAGTAGTAGTAGTAGTAGTAGTAGTAGTAGTAGTACACAAGACTACTAAGGGCAGCCATAAACATCAGCTGGAGACAACACATGACAAACGCCGAGCTTTATGGTACAATACCACCTGTATCAACCACCATCCGTGAACGCAGATTAAGATTCAGTGGGCACTGCTGGCGAAGTAAAGACGAGGTCATACCAGATCTACTTTTCTGGCACAAAACTCATGGGAAGCGTAGTCGTGTACGACCAGCCATAGCATATATAGATCAACTTGAAAGGGATACTGAACTTGGGAGAAACGGAATTGCGACAACTATGGAGAATCGGGAAGCCTGGAAGGATCTCATTTCCATTGTCCGAGTTCGCTCGACCTAGTAGTAGTAGTAAACCAGCCTCAGGGGGAATTTATGCGTCCTTCATTGGATTGGTTTGAGTTAGAGAAGAGCCCCACTGCGATTCAGGCTGTCTTAAAAATTGTTGGCCGCCGTACCAACAATCCTGGTATTTGGTAACAAAATCTAATGGCTCGGCCCCACGGCTGGCGATGTCTGCTGGATTCTTCGTACCAGGAATATGACGCCATTGAGAGGGAGCTGTGTAGCGTCGAATTTCTTCAATTCGGTTGGCTTCGTATGTTTCGAATCTCCGAGACTCATTAGCGATCTGACACAAAACGCTTGTGCTGTCACTCCAACATATTACATTGTTTGAATGAATCTGCAGGGTGATGCTCGCAGCAAACTGCCTATGACTACGTACGAGTAAAACGGCTGACTGCAATTCAAGTCTTCGAATGGAAACCTTCTTTAGAGGTGCAGTACGTGTCTTTGCATACACCATGGAACAAGTTATGTGGCCTGAGGGTGACACTTTACGTATGTATGATAAACAACCATATCCGGTTAAACTGGCATCGCAAAAGTGATGTAATTGTAACACATCAGTATCAGTCGAAATGGTATTGCAAAATAATGGCGTGGGATCTGAAGATTTTCAAGCTGATCTAGTTGATTGTACCACTGTAGCCATTCAGATGCTAACGATTGTTCTAGAACAAATTGTCCCAGTTCAATTTTAGTCCCTATAGTTTCTGAAGGAAATGTTTTCCCTGTAGAATAATGGGAGCCAGGAGTCCTAAATGGATCATATATAGACGCTAAGCAAACAAGACAGCCACGTTTGGTCAAGGCATGGGATTTTCGTGATGGTTTAAATAGGAAGCTTTTTCCGCCAATGCCCTTTCCGGAGACATAACGTACATAACTTATGTTCAGCCACGAAATCATAACACGCGCGGCTACCATTATCCTGTAGTTGAGTGCACTGAGCAGTAAAGTGAATTTTTTGGCAAAATACACATGGCGACATTTCTCATCCATTCCGGGGTCACGGCCACACCTAATCCTAAATTTATTTACCTGCCTAGCCCAACGTATTCGTAATGGATTGATAAATTTGCCGCTATATTCTGAATAAATTCAGGATTATTTAAATAGTAATGACACTGTAGGGTTTGTAAAATATCCATTGTGCGTCTTACATCGTGAGAGTACTTAAGTAATCTACAGCTTCATCAGTCACTGCGGGCAACTCAGCTGCGTCATCGGTTGCTACGGTCAACCCAGCCGCGTCATCGGTTGCTACGGGCAACCCAGCTGCGTCATCGGTTGCTACGAGCAACCCAGCTGCGTCATCGGTTGCTACGGGCAACCCAGCTGCGTCATCGGTTGCTACGGGCAACCCAGCTGCGTCATCGGTTGCTACGGACACCCTCCCTCTGTCATCGGTTGCTACGGACAACCTTCCTCCGTCATCGGTTGCTACGGACAACCTCCCGCCGTCATCAGTTGCTACGGACAACCTCCCGCCGTCATCCGTTGCTACGGGCAACCCAGCTGCGTCATCGGTTGCTACGGGCAACCCAGCTGCGTCATCGGTTGCTACGGGCAACCCAGCTGCGTCATCGGTTGCTACGGACACCCTCCCTCCGTCAGCGTTTGCTACGGACAACCTCCCTCCGTCATCGGTTGCTACGGACAACCTCCCGCCGTCATCCGTTGCTACGGGCAACCCAGCTGCGTCACCGGTTGCTACGGACAACCTCCCGCCGTCATCCGTTGCTACGGGCAACCCAGCTGCGTCACCGGTTGCTACGCGCAACCCAGCTGCGTCATCGGTTGCTACGGGCAACCCAGCTGCGTCATCGGTTGCTACGGGCAACCCAGCCTCGTCATCGGTTGCTACGGACACCCTCCCTCTGTCATCGGTTGCTACGGACACCCTCCCTCCGTCAGCGTTTGCTACGGACAACCTCCCTCCGTCATCGGTTGCTACGGACAACCTCCCGCCGTCATCCGTTGCTACGGGCAACCCAGCTGCGTCACCGGTTGCTACGGACAACCTCCCGCCGTCATCCGTTGCTACGGGCAACCCAGCTGCGTCACCGGTTGCTACGCGCAACCCAGCTGCGTCATCGGTTGCTACGGGCAACCCAGCTGCGTCATCGGTTGCTACGGGCAACCCAGCCTCGTCATCGGTTGCTACGGACACCCTCCCTCTGTCATCGGTTGCTACGGACAACCTCCCGCCGTCATCAGTTGCTACGGACAACCTCCCGCCGTCATCCGTTGCTACGGGCAACCCAGCTGCATCATTGGCTGCCACGGGTAACACTCCGAATTCATTACTTACAGACTTTCAGGAGGTAACAATGGATGAAACAGAAACTCTTATAAAAGAATCAAAGTCTAAGACAAGTCCACGCGACCCATTACCAACAAGAGTTGTCAAGCTATCACTTAAACTGTTATTACCAATAATTACGGTGATTATAAATTTATTATTAAAACGGCAACGGTACCAACCCTATTTAAGGAGGCAATACTTACACCAATCTTAAAGAAGGCCCGCTTGGATCCGGAGATCTTAAAGAACTTTAGACCTGTATCAAACTTACTATACATATCAAAGTTAACTGAGAAGGTTGTTGCACAGCAGTTAATCACTCACATGAATTTAAATGGTATCTACGACCCGATGCAGAGCGCCTATAGGCGGTATTATGGTACCGAGACTGCATTGTTAAAGGTGAACAATGATATAATGTGTGATATCGATGGAGGCTCAGCTGTTCTTTTAATTTTATTAGATTTAAGCGCAGCCTTTGATACTGTGGAATATAGTAAACTACTAGAACTTTTGGAAAACGATATTGGTATTAGAGGAGCTGCGTTAGATTGGTTTGTATCATATCTATACGGACGAACACAACAGGTTAAAGTCGGGAACACCTATTCTGAGTGCCAGAAGCTAATGTATGGGCTCCCCCAGGGTTCCGTGCTTGGTCCATTATTGTTCTCAATATACACCCGCTCGCTATCCAAGGTCATTAGAAAACATGGTCTTTCATATCATTTATACGCTGATGACACACAGCTTTATATTTCGTGTAAACCGATTAATTGTCTCAGCGACATAAAAAATGGATGAAAGATCATATGTTAAAAATGAACTCTGAAAAAACCGAAGTCCTCCTCTTACAGTCACGTTTTGGACAGCAAGCAGGTCCCCTTAGCGTACAAATTGAAAATGATAGTATATCATGTACTGATAAAACGCGTAACATTGGCTTCCTCGTTGACTCTCACCTAACATTAAAAAATCAGATATCTAACCGTAGTTAGAGACGCCTTCTTCCATCTACAGTACACAACCTTTCTAAAATAAAGCGATATTTATCTAGATGTGAATTGGAAATATTAATACATGCATTTATAACAAATAAATTGGACAACAATAATTCACTCTACTATGGTTTACCTGATAAATACATTAAGAAATTACAATATGTGCAGAACTCAGCAGCGCCAGCGCGAATGTTAGAAGGTATTAGAAAGCGCGAGCACATAACCCCAGTACTGAAACACCTCCACTGGCTCCCAATTAATAGGCGTATTGAATATAAATTAGCTATGTTGTCATACAAGTGCTAGAACGGTACCGCGCCGGGCTATCTCTGCGAACTGCTCTAGCGATATACACCCGGGAGGGATTTACGTTCGGGCGGTGAGGGATTATTGGTTGTACCCCGATACAACCTTGAGAGCTATGGAAGGCGCGCGTTCTCTGTTGCGGCACCTCGCATTTGGAATTCCTTACCTAAAGACATACGCCTGGCCAGTACCCTTGGTATTTTTAAAGAAAAACTGAAAACTCACTATTATGTACAGGAATATTGCTGAAGCAATTTTTTAAAATAGTTCTAACTTTTTACTTCATTGTGTTTTTTACTATGTTTTTAGTGTTTTTTAGCCAGTTTTTATAGAAAATACCTACGTACACGCAGTACATACCAACACATACACTACACAGCGCCTTGAAATAGTGCTTAGAAAGGCGCTTTATAAATATTATTATTATTATTATTATTATGAAGTAGTTCTTTAGGGGAAGCTACGGCATTGAGTGACGTCAGCAACAACTGCTTTCATTACCAATGCTGGTTGTCCATATCGTCTTTCTAATGTGTTCCATGCCATATAGCACACCCGTCAGTCATGCCTTCAAAGTGTTCGATTAAATCGAAAGGTTCTCCTATAACATATGTTATTAAATATCGAAGTTTTACCTCATCTGGAACCTGCTTAGCATCAATCTGCGTACGAAACCTTTTTTTAAATCATAAAAATTTCTTTGGGTCTCCGGTAAAAGGTGTTGGATCTAATTTTGGGGCCTCTAATGACAGCGCTAATTTTTCGAACAAGGCATGCTATGCTGTTGGTTTGCTGTAGTATGGTTACATTTTTGTAGCGGTCGTCGACATTTGGTAGACTTCGATGAACTATTTTTTACGTTGCTATGACTACACTTTAAGTCCTCACTACTATTGTCAGAAGAATTATCATCGTCATCTGTATGTCTATCATGGTCTGGGTCAGGGTCACCATGAGGTATGGAATGTCTGTACGGGGCTAAGTCAACATCTGGGCCAGAGTTTCCTATGCATTCCGGGTTGTCTGTGACTATACCTCCATATGCATCCTGCGGTACACATGCATTCTCAGTAGTATGTCGCCTGGAGTTAGATTTTCTGGACTTACCCCGATTAGGCTGATCTACTGATTGTACTACTGTATGTACTTATTGTACTACTACTTATTGAGCCGACAGTACGCAAAAAAGCAATTTGTGCATAAAATGCTTCGCCTCGCGGTCCTGGCGGCACTTTAAATTGTTCAGGGTGTCGTGATGGAGTAGTACAGTGGGTTCAATTTCAAACTGTGTGTATGGTATGTCGTGAAGTCTATACGCACTGGCCACACAAGGCCTATTGTATGTCGCTCCGCTGTCTTTAGGGATTGATACTGTACATTATGTTTCTTATTAACAGGTAACTGTTGTGTACTGCGCTGTGGTGACGTCATTGAATCATCAATACGTGACGTCATTGTGCTTCCGGGTTTAGGATGGCTGTGAGGTGGATGAGAAACACTTGTAAATTGTTTATGTTCGAGCGGCTGCTGGGTTGCCATCATGGGTGTCATCATATGCTGAGATAATTTGTTAATAGATTGCGTCACATGTGATACAACCTCCTCAAGTGGCTGATGAGTCACAAGGCGGTTCTCTGGAATAGTAGACAAATTACACTTTTGGGAGTCTGTTCTGTATATCCCTTTTCCTTTACGGAAAATTTTTGTCTTTTGTGGGTCTGCAATACGTGGTGGAAGTTGTCTAACACCTTCATTCTCTGACAGCTCATCATCATTATCTTCCTCTGTATCAGTTCTAATCATATGAGGCACTGAGTTAAAGGTTAACTTATTACGTATTAGTGATGATTATGTACGTGTGGTGTGAGGTGTTGTAATTGTTGTCATTGTCGAAGTCGGGGGTACTACAACTTCTACAGGGTCTGCTACTTCTACAGGGTCTGCTACTTCTACAGGGTCTGCTATTTCTGTGATAGCTGTAACAGGTCCATTGGCGAATGGTCTGGGGGCATCACTCCAGAATATGGATTCAGTAGGAGTGGATTGCATAGAAGGTAAAGCCAGGGGCGCTATATCCACAACAGTGTCAGTCTTGATGGCTTGCTCTACTTGCTGCCTATATTCTTCTAACTGGCGCTGGTGTCGAGCATGTTGGAGATCCTTTTGGTCTTCAAAATGTCTTATACGCTGGAACACCTGCCACTTGGCTGTCTGCGAGGCTTCTTCCATCTGTCGCCTTGCTGCTTCCTTGGCTTCTTCCTCTTGTAGTTTCGCAGCTTCCTTAGCCTCTTCAACCTGCCTCTTGGCTGCTTCCATTCGAGCACTAGCTTGCGCAGTTGCAAGTTTATTCTCGACCAGAACCCATTCCCGTTCAATCTGTTGAGCCATCATCATGTCCTCCTCGTCATGTCGCTTAGATAAAACAGAGAGGTTAGCCTCGGCTATGCGTCTCATTCGAGATGACACTGTGGATCCAGCGTCAGATGCCTCCGACCCTGCTATAGAACACCTACCTACACTATTGGGCCTAATTGGTAAATTTAGTGTAGGTCTGTCTAGGTCTGGGCTGGCTACAATTGGCGTAAGTGTGCGATTCACGTGCTGACTAGAATCTGTTGCAAACGGAATAGGGTAACTATCCCAGGCTAAAGAAGCAATGGGTGTACTTACGGCTGAGGTTGTTTGGGTACTTACTCGGGATGTAATTGGTTCCAACTTAGTGCTTACTCATTCTGAAAATATAGTATATCTATCCTTACACTGTACATACCTTTTCTGAGCTCGTTGATATTCATCGACAGAGCCACCCTGGGTCTCAAAATACTGAGACTGATGGCGGTATTGATCTATAATCTGAATCCATCTGCTGGCAAGCCTATCGACTTTTCGCCTCATATCTACAGTACACTGACCTTGTTGAGTTGTCATAGCGACCGATTCCAGCTCCGATATACCAGCTTCCATATTGTGGTATAGTTGGCCCAGTCCACGATTGATAGTCTGGATGTCGACCTTCCTTGCTGGGACGTCGTCAGATTGGCGTTGGCGGTATGATTTCCTTCGTGCGCCGACGGCATTCGCACCAGGGTCGGCATTCTCTCGGCGTAGTGAGCGCTGCGAGTAGTGTCTCTGGCTCAAAGCGACCCTTGAGCCAGACTTCTCGCTTCCGTGAGAAAGTTGGTTGTTGTCTAAGGTTATGGTGGTTAACAGTGGTGGTTCAATATCAGCTGTGCTGTAGTCACTATCGTCGTGGTGGTATCGAGGTTGGTTGTCTCCTCTCTAGCAACCACTGAACCAGGGGACTGTGAATAGTGTACATTATTTGTTAGCGATTATAAATATTTCGTAGGTCTGCCAAAATCAATTAATTTAATTAAATTTTTCAGATTTTTACACGGATTTTTTTTTAAAGTATTTATTTGTATAAACTTAAGTTACCCTCTTGACTGGCAATCTGAAAAAATAACTTAAGTAAATATTAAATTCAATTAAATGTAATAAATTTGTCAGTGATACGCCACAAATGCATATCACTTATGTTATCAATAGGGGGAATAGGGCAATTAGAGACAATATTTAGATAATAAATTGTCTGGCTAGCTAAACCTGAATGTTGCCTAGACTTAGCTATACAATGTGTGTAATATTACATAGAAATGGAAATATAGCATTAGCATTAAAACTAATCTATTGTTGTCGGTGGTGCCTCCTACAATGGAAAAAGAGTCAGAATATAAATTATATACCTAACTTTCAAAAAGAAAATTAAGATCATAAAAAGTTGCAAATTATACTTTACGGGATTCAGACCTTACCCCGGTCCTAAAAAGGTCCTGGTTTACTAGTAAACACGTAGTAAATCAGGATAATCGTAGCGGTACCTTCTTACCCTCCGGCGATCGCGTGGAATGTAATATCCTCGTGCAGACCAATCTGGCCCAAAAGGAGTCCTAGCCCAATCAGATCTCCGGTCCCCGAGACCGGTTCGTAGTGATTTGAGACCACCGAACAAGGAATGAGAAGGTAGGACTAAACGCTTGAGAGGCTAGGAAAATGAAGCAAAAATACAGTCTACAGTACCGATTGCACCACAATCAATAGCATAAGGTGATACTTAGCCAGTTTCCTTTTCGTCTCAGTTTGTAGATGACTTTCGAAACAGAACGAGTTTGAGGAAGAGTTAAGCGTTGAGAAACAGCGTTGAGAAACAGCGATGAGAAACAGCGTTGAGAAACAGCGTTGAGAAACAGCGATGAGAAACAGCGATGAGAAACAGCGTTGAGAAACAGCGATGAGAAACAGCGATGAGAAACAGCGATGAGAAACAGCGATGAGAAACAGCGATGAGAAACAGCGATGAGAAACAGCGTTGAGAAACAATGTTGAGAAACAGCGATGAGAAACAGCGTTGAGAAACAGCGTTGGGAAACAGCGATGAGAAACAGCGTTGAGAAACAGCGATGAGAAACAGCGTTGAGAAACAGCGTTGAGAAACAGCGTTGAGAAACAGCGTTGAGAAACAGCGTTGAGAAACAGCGTTGAGAAACAGCGTTGAGAAACAGCGATGAGAAACAGTGATGAGAAACAGCGATGAGAAACAGCGATGAGAAACAGCGTTGAGAAACAATGTTGAGAAACAGCGATGAGAAACAGCATTGAGAAACAGCGTTGAGAAACAGCGATGAGAAACAGCGATGGGAAACAGCGATGAGAAACAGCGATGAGAAACAGCGATGAGAAACAGCGATGAGAAACAGCGATGAGAAACAGCGTTGAGAAACAATGTTGAGAAACAGCGATGAGAAACAGCGTTGAGAAACAGCGTTGAGAAACAGCGATGAGAAACAGCGTTGAGAAACAGCGATGAGAAACAGCGTTGAGAAACAGCGTTGAGAAACAGCGTTGAGAAACAGCGATGAGAAACAGCGTTGAGAAACAATGTTGAGAAACAGCGATGAGAAACAGCGATGAGAAACAGCGTTGAGAAACCGCGCTGAGAAAATTGAACACTTATCCGCATTCAACTATTTCTTACTATACACAATTCCGGGTGTAATCCGGGCTCCTTTACTAAGTGTTGCGGGAAGTGTCAACTTATGCAGGGGATTAGTTCGTTAGTGGATACATTGTCTTTATACGCAGTTTCAGTTTTCAGTTTAGTACCAATAAAACAAGAGTTAATAATGCTTAGAACAATAAAACTGTAGGGCCTATATTTTAATGTTACAGTAGTTGCAATATTGATAGATAAACCGTGATAAATAAACTGGTAAGAAGTAGTAGCCACTTTGAGGAGTGGTACTTGCCTGGGAACTAAATAATATACCGTTAGTCCAAAAATCATCTACAACAATTATGTTATATAAACTCAGCCATAAATACTGGTAAACCAATAATGAATCCAATTGAAGCATTTAACCAATCACAGGGCGAGGAATCGCAGTGTGCAAATAGAACCAACAACAGTAAGCTGACATTGTAGTTAACTGTTCATTATGAAGCAAAACGGTAGCCATGGTTACCGTTTACCGTTCAGTGTATAAGTAAAGGGCCATTAAGGTGGTTCTTAAATTCAATGCGCCGCAAATTTCCCTATTATGAATAGAAATTGATAATTCAACAACCGGATTCGTGTACAGTCCCCTAATTTTTTAATGAAAATACAAAAAATTACACAGTAAATAAATTTGGCGCAAAAAAATATAATATTTTATAATATAATACGAATGATATGCACTATGCAAAATACTTGGAATATACATACAGACCTTGCGGTAAAAGCTAACATGTTCTGGAACATTTTCTATACAAATAGTAAAAAGAACTAGCTACTACAAAATATTTATAGAGGGAAGTAGGATGTCGGAACCAGTGTCGAAATTACTAGCTAAACCTATCTAAAACACTAGCTACCATAAAAATTGTTATCTTACTTAACGAGGATGCTTCAATTACGTCCATTGACCAAATTGCAGTAAATGAAAATTTATAGAACTCTCCCCATATCAAAATATCAAATTGTTGTAAAAAAAATCTTGCCCCCAGTCACCGCCCCCCAGTTAACTCGATGGCATGGCATACTGTAGTACGCCTTGACAGTCACTAGGTAACGATATCGTGTATTACATTACGTATTATTGTTTTGGTTAGCAGTTAGAAAAGCCCGCCTTATGCCTTAGTAACCATAGCTCTTTTCCTGTCAGCCTGTAGCCTGTAGGCATATCAGCCTATTGTTAACAAAGATCATCTATAATCGTTTATTGTTTTGGAGAGAAAAGCCTGGCTCTGTAACCTCATGACCGAACGTAATCAGGATCGAATGTAACATAGTTATTACGTATCGAACGTGACCGCAATTATGTTACATTGGATCCTATAACTATGTTACATTCGATCTACAAATTACTAAGCTCGAATGTAACATTGCCATTTACAGATTTAAAGGAGCAGGTTACAGAGGCGTGCTGGGGGAACCAAAACAATAAACGAAAGTTCACACATGTTACAAGAATATGCAGGTTACTTTTATTTAAAGGCTGAAAGGAGCAGGTTACAGAGGCGTGTTGGGGGAACCAAAACAATAAACGAAAGTTAACACATGTTACAAGAATATGCAGGTTACTTTTATTTAAAGGCTGAAAGGAGCAGGTTACAGAGGCGTGTTGGGGGAACCAAAACAATAAACGAAAGTTAACACATGTTACAAGAATATGCAGGTTACTTAATTGGGTCTTGGGTCTTTGTTTTGTACTCACCAACACCAAACTGTTTCTTCCTGTAAATAAACGAAGCATTTATCGGTGAACTCCTGAAATCCAAACACAACTAAAATAAATGTATATGTTACATTCGAGCTTAGTAATTTGTAGATCGAATGTAACATAGGATCCAATGTAACATAATTGAGGTTACTGTACGTTCGATTCGTAAAAACTATGTTACATTCGATCCTGATTACGTTCGGTCTGTTACCCGTAAAATTTAAAGGCAGTGACTTTTTATGTCCTTTTATTTGACTTTTTTTGTCCTCCATTTTTTACGAATTGTGCATAATGACTTTTGTTGTCCTTTTAATGACTTTTGTTGTCCTTTTAATGACTTTTGTTGTCCTTTTAATGACTTTTTATGTATGTATTTCTTCAAACTGTCAGACTGCTGATTTCTGGACTGTCAGACAGTTAATTTCAACATGCCTGTGCCAAAACATTCAAAATTTGTTGATTTCTGGTCTGTCGGACAGTTGGTTTCACTATGCCTGTGCCAAAACATTCCATGACTCCATGATTTATAGACTATGAGATAGAATTCCATATGCGCCTGTGGTAAAAAGACTCTAAATTTAATAGTTTGTGGTTGTTGTCGATAATCGATTACCACATGACGTAGCAAAACACTCATTTTATAGCCAAAAACAATTACCAATTAATGGAAAGGAGCAGGTTAAGGCCGGATTTTCTAACCAAAACAATAAACATTCACTTTACCAAATCAGGGAAAGGAGCAGGTTACAGAGGCGAGATTTTCTAACCAAAACAATAAACGATCATTTAACTAATTGAGGGAAAGGAGCAGGTTACAGAGACGGGATTTTCTAACCAAAACAATAAACGATAACATTACAAATTGAGAGAAAGGAGCAGGTTACAGAGGCGGGATTTTCTAACCAAAACAATAAACAGTCACTTTACCAAATCAGGGAAAGGAGCAGGTTACAGAGACGGGATTTTCTAACCAAAACAATAAACGATAACATTACCAATTGGGAGAAAGGAGCAGGTTACAGAGGCGGGATTTACCTAACCAAAACAATAAACGATCACTTAATTAATTGAGGGAAAGGGGCAGGTTACAGAGGCGGGATTTTCTAACCAAAACAATAAACAGTCACTTTACAAAATGAAGGAAAGGAGCAGGTTACAGAGGCGGGCCTTTCTAACCAAAACAATAATCGGTCACTTTACCAAATCAGGCAAAGGAGCAGGTTACAGATGAGGCGAGATTTTCTAACCAAAACAACCGGTCAGCCGGTAGTCCTACCAGTACCGTATTTAAATGGTAGGCTACACAGTAGGCCTACAGCAGTACCGGTGCCGGTACCGGCAGACCGGTACTAAAATACAGAAATGCCTGCTTTATACCTACATCTGTACATATATTACAGCAAAATAGTGCTATATATACTAATACCGGTAGTGATATCCTGAGAGAACAGCAGTAGACTGGTAGAGAAACCGGTAGCATGGAACCTAACATTAGATTTTTGGAGGACATAAAAAATAGGAAAGGACAAAAGGACAAAAAAAGGATTTAAACGGACAATAAAAATTATTGCGAAGTTTAAATAATATAGGCCTACCGCACCTTCACTAACTGCCCGATCTGCTGATTGCTGGATTGTATTGCCTTTAGTACTGTAGTACAGTAGTATAGCATATAGAAAGCCTTTGTATTATCAGATTATTCCGATATCAGGATGGAATCTCATTCTGTCATTTCTAGCACCCCATGCCCCAGGCACCAGGGTATCTGTACATAAACAATTAAACATAATACACGTATATACCGAAACACAGTACCGGTGTTTCATACAGACAGACACACCCAACGGCAGGACGGGTACTGCCCTGTTAAGTCGCATGCATTCCATATTCCCTACGTTGGACTTGGACGAAATCCAACATCTCTCCATCTCACTGTCTCCTGACTGGAAATAGTAAATGGCGGCTATTGGAATGCCGGACTCGGGAGTTACTCAACAACCAGTATTCTTCGGACAAAGCGGAGCTCCTCAACTTTCTGAAGAACAGTTACAGGAGAAAGGTGGGCATTTCAGAAAATTTTTAGGGTACCGGTGATAGTTAAAAAGTATCAAGCTAGATTGTTTGTACAGTACAGTTTTAGGGCCCGGAATCGGCAGATCCGGTCGGATCGATACAGTTGACCATCAGATTGTTTGTTTTTCATAGGCCTATTATTTGTGTAAGATAGGCCTACCCCATCAGCCCATTTCCAATCACAAGCATATAGGCTGCTGCATTCACTTCCACTGCTCAAACATCAATCTTGTGTTTGGAAATTGGCCTCGTGCTACTGAAATAATTGCAGTCATTCGTGATATTGCCCGAAAAGGCGAAACAGAACATCAACAAACAATTATTTTTTTTATTATATTTATTTTTTGTAAATAATTTTTTTTCAGCCCGGAAATGGCAGCAGCTTCAGATCCACCGATATTCGGAAAAACGAAAGTTCGGCTTCGTAGAGGCTCCAAAGGAGGACATGCCCCCGGAACACGTTCGGAAGATAGTACGGGACCATGGGGATATGACAAGCAGGTAGGCAGGGGACACATTGGGAAGAGAGTACGGGAACATGGTGATATGACAAGTAGATAGGGAACACGTTCGGAAGATAGTACGGGAACATGGTGACATGATAAGTAGGTAGGGAACACGTTGGGAAGATAGTATGGGAACATGGTGACATTACAAGTAGGTAGGTAACACGTTCGGAAGATAGTACGGGAACATGGTGACATGACAAGTAGGTAGGGAACACGTTGGGAAGATAGTACGGGAACATGGTGACATGACAAGTAGGTAGGGAACACGTTGGGAAGATAGTACGGGAACATGGTGACATGACAAGTAGGTAGGGAACACGTTGGGAAGATAGTACGGGAACATGGTGACATGATAAGTAGGTAGGGAACACGTTGGGAAGATAGTACGGGAACATGGTGACATGACAAGCAGGTAGAGGAACACGTTGGGAAGATAGTACGGGAACATGGTGACATGACAAGTAGGTAGGGAACACGTTGGGAAGATAGTACGGGAACATGGTGACATGACAAGTAGGTAGGGAACACGTTGGGAAGATAGTACGGGAACATGGTGATATGACAAGTAGGTAGGTAACACGTTGGGAAGATAGTACGGGAACATGGTGACATGACAAGTAGGTAGGGAACACGTTGGGAAGATAGTACGGGAACATGGTGACATGACAAGTAGGTAGGGAACACGTTGGGAAGATAGTACGGGAACATGGTGACATGACAAGTAGGTAGGGAACACGTTGGGAAGATAGTACGGGAACATGGTGACATGACAAGTAGGTAGGGAACACGTTGGGAAGATAGTACGGGAACATGGTGATATGACAAGTAGGTAGGTAACACGTTGGGAAGATAGTACGGGAACATGGTGACATGACAAGTAGGTAGGGAACACGTTGGGAAGATAGTACGGGAACATGGTGACATGACAAGTAGGTAGGGAACACGTTGGGAAGATAGTACGGGAACATGGTGACATGACAAGTAGGTAGGGAACACGTTGGGAAGATAGTACGGGAACATGGGGATATGACAAGTAGGTAGGGAACACGTTGGGAAGATAGTACGGGAACATGGTGACATGACAAGTAGGTAGGGAACACGTTGGGAAGATAGTACGGGAACATGGTGACATGACAAGTAGGTAGGGAACACGTTGGGAAGATAGTACGGGAACATGGTGACATGACAAGTAGGTAGGGAACACGTTGGGAAGATAGTACGGGAACATGGTGACATGACAAGTAGGTAGGGAACACGTTGGGAAGATAGTACGGGAACATGGTGACATGACAAGTAGGTAGGGAACACGTTGGGAAGATAGTACGGGAACATGGTGATATGACAAGTAGGTAGGGAACACGTTGGGAAGATAGTACGGGAACATGGTGATATGACAAGTAGGTAGGGAACACGTTGGGAAGATAGTACGGGAACATGGTGACATGACAAGTAGGTAGGGAACACGTTGGGAAGATAGTACGGGAACATGGTGACATGACAAGTAGGTAGGGAACACGTTGGGAAGATAGTACGGGAACATGGTGACATGACAAGTAGGTAGGGAACACGTTGGGAAGATAGTACGGGAACATGGTGATATGACAAGTAGGTAGGGAACACGTTGGGAAGATAGTACGGGAACATGGTGACATGATAAGTAGGTAGGGAACACGTTGGGAAGATAGTACGGGACCATGGGGATATGACAAGTAGGTAGGTAACACGTTGGGAAGATAGTACGGGAACATGGTGACATGACAAGTAGGTAGGGAACACGTTGGGAAGATAGTACGGGAACATGGTGACATGACAAGTAGGTAGGGAACACGTTGGGAAGATAGTACGGGAACATGGTGACATGACAAGTAGGTAGGGAACACGTTGGGAAGATAGTACGGGAACATGGTGATATGACAAGTAGGTAGGGAACACGTTGGGAAGATAGTACGGGAACATGGTGACATGACAAGTAGGTAGGGAACACGTTGGGAAGATAGTACGGGAACATGGTGACATGACAAGTAGGTAGGGAACACGTTGGGAAGATAGTACGGGAACATGGTGACATGACAAGTAGGTAGGGAACACGTTGGGAAGATAGTACGGGAACATGGTGATATGACAAGTAGGTAGGGAACACGTTGGGAAGATAGTACGGGAACATGGTGATATGACAAGTAGGTAGGGAACACGTTGGGAAGATAGTACGGGAACATGGTGACATGATAAGTAGGTAGGGAACACGTTGGGAAGATATTATGGGACCATGGGGATATGACAAGTAGGTAGGTAACACGTTGGGAAGATAGTACGGGAACATGGTGACATGACAAGTAGGTAGGGAACACGTTGGGAAGATAGTACGGGAACATGGTGACATGACAAGTAGGTAGGGAACACGTTGGGAAGATTGTACGGGAACATGGTGACATGACAAGTAGGTAGGGAACACGTTGGGAAGATAGTACGGGAACATGGTGACATGACAAGTAGGTAGGGAACACGTTGGGAAGATAGTACGGGAACATGGTGACATGACAAGTAGGTAGGGAACACGTTGGGAAGATAGTACGGGAACATGGTGATATGACAAGTAGGTAGGTAACACGTTGGGAAGATAGTACGGGAACATGGTGACATGACAAGTAGGTAGGGAACACGTTGGGAAGATAGTACGGGAACATGGTGACATGACAAGTAGGTAGGGAACACGTTGGGAAGATAGTACGGGAACATGGTGACATGACAAGTAGGTAGGGAACACGTTGGGAAGATAGTACGGGAACATGGTGACATGACAAGTAGGTAGGGAACACGTTGGGAAGATTGTACGGGAACATGGTGACATGACAAGTAGGTAGGTGAACACGTTGGGAAGATTGTACGGGAACATGGTGACATGACAAGTAGGTAGGGAACACGTTGGGAAGATAGTACGGGAACATGGTGACATGACAAGTAGGTAGGGAACACGTTGGGAAGATAGTACGGGAACATGGTGACATGACAAGTAGGTAGGTAACACGTTGGGAAGATAGTACGGGAACATGGTGACATGACAAGTAGGTAGGGAACACGTTGGGAAGATAGTACGGGAACATGGTGACATGACAAGTAGGTAGGGAACACGTTGGGAAGATAGTACGGGAACATGGTGACATGACAAGTAGGTAGGGAACACGTTGGGAAGATAGTACGGGAACATGGTGACATGACAAGTAGGTAGGGAACACGTTGGGAAGATAGTACGGGAACATGGTGACATGACAAGTAGGTAGGGAACACGTTGGGAAGATAGTACGGGAACATGGTGACATGACAAGTAGGTAGGGAACACGTTGGGAAGATAGTACGGGAACATGGTGACATGACAAGTAGGTAGGGAACACGTTGGGAAGATAGTACGGGAACATGGTGACATGACAAGTAGGTAGGGAACACGTTGGGAAGATAGTACGGGAACATGGTGACATGACAAGTAGGTAGGGAACACGTTGGGAAGATAGTACGGGAACATGGTGACATGACAAGTAGATAGGGAACACGTTGGGAAGATAGTACGGGAACATGGTGACATGACAAGTAGGTAGGGAACACGTTGGGAAGATAGTACGGGAACATGGTGACATGACAAGTAGGTAGGGAACACGTTGGGAAGATAGTACGGGAACATGGTGACATGACAAGTAGGTAGGGAACACGTTGGGAAGATAGTACGGGAACATGGTGACATGATAAGTAGGTAGGGAACACGTTGGGAAGATAGTACGGGAACATGGTGACATTACAAGTAGGTAGGGAACACGTTGGGAAGATAGTACGGGAACATGGTGATATGACAAGTAGGTAGGGAACACGTTGGGAAGATAGTACGGGAACATGGTGACATGACAAGTAGGTAGGGAACACGTTGGGAAGATAGTACGGGAACATGGTGACATTACAAGTAGGTAGGGAACACGTTGGGAAGATAGTACGGGAACATGGTGACATGATAAGTAGGTAGGGAACACGTTGGGAAGATAGTATGGGAACATGGTGACATGACAAGTAGGTAGGGAACACGTTGGGAAGATAGTACGGGAACATGGTGACATGACAAGTAGGTAGGGAACACGTTGGGAAGATAGTACGGGAACATGGTGACATGACAAGTAGGTAGGGAACACGTTGGGAAGATAGTACGGGAACATGGTGACATGACAAGTAGGTAGGGAACACGTTGGGAAGATAGTACGGGAACATGGTGACATGATAAGTAGGTAGGGAACACGTTGGGAAGATAGTACGGGAACATGGTGACATGACAAGTAGGTAGGGAACACGTTGGGAAGATAGTACGGGAACATGGTGACATGATAAGTAGGTAGGGAACACGTTGGGAAGATAGTATGGGAACATAGTGACATGACAAATAGGTAGGGAACACGTTGGGAAGATAGTACGGGAACATGGTGACATGACAAGTAGGTAGGGAACACGTTGGGAAGATAGTACGGGAACATGGTGACATGATAAGTAGGTAGGGAACACGTTGGGAAGATAGTATGGGAACATGGTGACATGACAAGTAGGTAGGGAACACGTTGGGAAGATAGTACGGGAACATGGTGACATGACAAGTAGGTAGGGAACACGTTGGGAAGATAGTACGGGAACATGGTGACATGACAAGTAGATAGGGAACACGTTGGGAAGATAGTACGGGAACATGGTGACATTACAAATAGGTAGGGAACACGTTGGGAAGATAGTACGGGAACATGGTGACATTACAAGTAGGTAGGGAACACGTTGGGAAGATAGTACGGGAACATGGTGACATTACAAATAGGTAGGGAACACGTTGGGAAGATAGTACGGGAACATGGTGACATTACAAATAGGTAGGGAACACGTTGGGAAGATAGTACGGGAACATGGTGACATGACAAGTAGCGAAGTAGGTAGGTAACACGTTGGGAAGATAGTACGGGAACATGGTGTGGTGACATGACAAGTAGGTAGGGAACACGTTGGGAAGATAGTATGGGAACATGGTGACATGACAAGTAGGTAGGGAACACGTTGGGAAGATAGTACGGGAACATGGTGACATGATAAGTAGGTAGGGAACACGTTGGGAAGATAGTATGGGAACATGGTGACATGACAAGTAGGTAGGGAACACGTTGGGAAGATAGTACGGGAACATGGTGACATGACAAGTAGGTAGGGAACACGTTGGGAAGATAGTACGGGAACATGGTGACATGACAAGTAGATAGGGAACACGTTGGGAAGATAGTACGGGAACATGGTGACATTACAAATAGGTAGGGAACACGTTGGGAAGATAGTACGGGAACATGGTGACATTACAAGTAGGTAGGGAACACGTTGGGAAGATAGTACGGGAACATGGTGACATTACAAATAGGTAGGGAACACGTTGGGAAGATAGTACGGGAACATGGTGACATTACAAGTAGGTAGGGAACACGTTGGGAAGATAGTACGGGAACATGGTGACATTACAAATAGGTAGGGAACACGTTGGGAAGATAGTACGGGAACATGGTGACATGATAAGTAGGTAGGGAACACGTTGGGAAGATAGTACGGGAACATGGTGACATTACAAATAGGTAGGGAACACGTTGGGAAGATAGTACGGGAACATGGTGATATGACAAGTAGGTAGGGAACACGTTGGGAAGATAGTACGGGAACATGGTGACATTACAAGTAGGTAGGGAACACGTTGGGAAGATAGTACGGGAACATGGTGACATTACAAATAGGTAGGGAACACGTTGGGAAGATAGTACGGGAACATGGTGACATGATAAGTAGGTAGGGAACACGTTGGGAAGATAGTATGGGAACATGGTGACATGACAAGTAGGTAGGGAACACGTTGGGAAGATAGTACGGGAACATGGTGACATGACAAGTAGGTAGGGAACACGTTGGGAAGATAGTACGGGAACATGGTGACATGACAAGTAGATAGGGAACACGTTGGGAAGATAGTACGGGAACATGGTGACATTACAAATAGGTAGGGAACACGTTGGGAAGATAGTACGGGAACATGGTGACATGATAAGTAGGTAGGGAACACGTTGGGAAGATAGTATGGGAACATGGTGACATGACAAGTAGGTAGGGAACACGTTGGGAAGATAGTACGGGAACATGGTGACATGATAAGTAGGTAGGGAACACGTTGGGAAGATAGTATGGGAACATGGTGACATTACAAATAGGTAGGGAACACGTTGGGAAGATAGTACGGGAACATGGTGACATGATAAGTAGGTAGGGAACACGTTGGGAAGATAGTACGGGAACATGGTGACATGATAAGTAGGTAGGGAACACGTTGGGAAGATAGTATGGGAACATGGTGACATGACAAGTAGGTAGGGAACACGTTGGGAAGATAGTACGGGAACATGGTGACATGACAAGTAGGTAGGGAACACGTTGGGAAGATAGTACGGGAACATGGTGACATGACAAGTAGATAGGGAACACGTTGGGAAGATAGTACGGGAACATGGTGACATTACAAATAGGTAGGGAACACGTTGGGAAGATAGTACGGGAACATGGTGACATTACAAGTAGGTAGGGAACACGTTGGGAAGATAGTACGGGAACATGGTGACATTACAAATAGGTAGGGAACACGTTGGGAAGATAGTACGGGAACATGGTGACATTACAAATAGGTAGGGAACACGTTGGGAAGATAGTACGGGAACATGGTGACATGACAAGTAGCGAAGTAGGTAGGTAACACGTTGGGAAGATAGTACGGGAACATGGTGTGGTGACATGACAAGTAGGTAGGGAACACGTTGGGAAGATAGTATGGGAACATGGTGACATGACAAGTAGGTAGGGAACACGTTGGGAAGATAGTACGGGAACATGGTGACATGATAAGTAGGTAGGGAACACGTTGGGAAGATAGTATGGGAACATGGTGACATGACAAGTAGGTAGGGAACACGTTGGGAAGATAGTACGGGAACATGGTGACATGACAAGTAGGTAGGGAACACGTTGGGAAGATAGTACGGGAACATGGTGACATGACAAGTAGATAGGGAACACGTTGGGAAGATAGTACGGGAACATGGTGACATTACAAATAGGTAGGGAACACGTTGGGAAGATAGTACGGGAACATGGTGACATTACAAGTAGGTAGGGAACACGTTGGGAAGATAGTACGGGAACATGGTGACATTACAAATAGGTAGGGAACACGTTGGGAAGATAGTACGGGAACATGGTGACATTACAAATAGGTAGGGAACACGTTGGGAAGATAGTACGGGAACATGGTGACATGACAAGTAGCGAAGTAGGTAGGAAAACGTTGGGAAGATAGTACGGGAACATGGTGACATGACAAGTAGCGAAGTAGGTAGGTAACACGTTGGGAAGATAGTACGGGAACATGGTGTGGTGACATGACAAGTAGGTAGGGAACACGTTGGGAAGATTGTACGGGAACATGGTGACATGACAAGTAGCGAAGTAGGTAGGAAAACGTTGGGAAGATAGTACGGGAACATGGTGACATGACAAGTAGCGAAGTAGGTAGGAAAACGTTGGGAAGATAGTACGGGAACATGGTGACATGATAAGTAGGTAGGGAACACGTTGGGAAGATAGTACGGGAACATGGTGACATGATAAGTAGGTAGGGAACACGTTGGGAAGATAGTACGGGAACATGGTGACATGACAAGTAGGTAGGGAACACGTTGGGAAGATAGTACGGGAACATGGTGACATGACAAGTAGCGAAGTAGGTAGGTAACACGTTGGGAAGATAGTACGGGAACATGGTGACATGACAAGTAGGTAGGTAACACGTTGGGAAGATAGTACGGGAACATGGTGACATGACAAGTAGGTAGGGAACACGTTGGGAAGATAGTACGGGAACATGGTGACATGACAAGTAGGCAGGGGACACATTGGGAAGATTGTACGGGAACATGGTGAGATGACAAGTAGGTAGGGAACACGTTGGGAAGATTGTACGGGACCATGGGGATATGACAAGTAGGTAGGTAACACGTTGGGAAGATAGTACGGGAACATGGTGATATGACAAGTAGGTAGGGAACACGTTGGGAAGATAGTACGGGAACATGGGGATATGACAAGTAGGTAGGTAACACGTTGGGAAGATTGTACGGGACCATGGGGATATGACAAGTAGGTAGGTAACACGTTGGGAAGATAGTACGGGAACATGGGGATATGACAAGTAGGTAGGTAACACGTTGGGAAGATAGTACGGGAACATGGTGACATGACAAGTAGGCAGGGGACACATTGGGAAGATTGTACGGGAACATGGTGAGATGACAAGTAGGTAGGGAACACGTTGGGAAGATTGTACGGGACCATGGGGATATGACAAGTAGGTAGGTAACACGTTGGGAAGATAGTACGGGAACATGGTGATATGACAAGTAGGTAGGGAACACGTTGGGAAGATAGTACGGGAACATGGGGATATGACAAGTAGGTAGGTAACACGTTGGGAAGATTGTACGGAAACATGGTGACATGGCAAGTAGGTAGGTAACACGTTGGGAAGATAGTACGGGAACATGGGGATATGACAAGTAGGTAGGGAACACGTTGGGAAGATAGTACGGGAACATGGGGATATGACAAGTAGGTAGGTAACACGTTGGGAAGATTGTACGGGACCATGGGGATATGACAAGTAGGTAGGTAACACATTGGGAAGATAGTACGGGAACATGGGGATATGACAAGTAGGTAGGTAACACGTTCGGAAGATAGTACGGGAACATGGTGATATGACAAGTAGGTAGGGAACACGTTGGGAAGATAGTACGGGAACATGGGGATATGACAAGTAGGTAGGTAACACGTTGGGAAGATTGTACGGGACCATGGGGATATGACAAGTAGGTAGGTAACACGTTGGGAAGATAGTACGGGAACATGGGGATATGACAAGTAGGTAGGTAACACGTTGGGAAGATTGTACGGGACCATGGGGATATGACAAGTAGGTAGGTAACACGTTGGGAAGATAGTACGGGAACATGGTGATATGACAAGTAGGTAGGGAACACGTTGGGAAGATAGTACGGGAACATGGGGATATGACAAGTAGGTAGGGAACACGTTGGGAAGATAGTACGGGAACATGGGGATATGACAAGTAGGTAGGTAACACGTTGGGAAGATTGTACGGGACCATGGGGATATGACAAGTAGGTAGGTAACACGTTGGGAAGATAGTACGGGAACATGGGGATATGACAAGTAGGTAGGGAACACGTTGGGAAGATAGTACGGGAACATGGTGACATGACAAGTAGGTAGGTAACACGTTGGGAAGATAGTACGGGAACATGGTGACATGACAAGTAGGTAGGGAACACGTTGGGAAGATTGTACGGGAACATGGTGACATGAAAAGTAGGTAGGGAACACGTTGGGAAGATAGTACGGGAACATGGGGATATGACAAGTAGGTAGGTAACACGTTGGGAAGATAGTACGGGAACATGGGGATATGACAAGTAGGTAGGTAACACGTTGGGAAGATTGTACGGGACCATGGGGATATGACAAGTAGGTAGGTAACACGTTGGGAAGATAGTACGGGAACATGGTGATATGAAAAGTAGGTAGGGAACACGTTGGGAAGATAGTACGGGAACATGGGGATATGACAAGTAGGTAGGTAACACGTTGGGAAGATTGTACGGGACCATGGGGATATGACAAGTAGGTAGGTAACACGTTGGGAAGATAGTACGGGAACATGGTGATATGACAAGTAGGTAGGGAACACGTTGGGAAGATAGTATGGGACCATGGTGACATTACAAGTAGGTAGGTAACACGTTCGGAAGATAGTACGGGAACATGGTGATATGACAAGTAGGTAGGGAACACGTTGGGAAGATAGTACGGGAACATGGTGACATGATAAGTAGGTAGGGAACACGTTGGGAAGATAGTACGGGAACATGGTGATATGACAAGTAGGTAGGGAACACGTTGGGAAGATTGTACGGGACCATGGGGATATGACAAGTAGGTAGGTAACACGTTGGGAAGATAGTACGGGAACATGGTGATATGACAAGTAGGTAGGGAACACGTTGGGAAGATAGTATGGGACCATGGTGACATTACAAGTAGGTAGGTAACACGTTCGGAAGATAGTACGGGAACATGGTGATATGACAAGTAGGTAGGGAACACGTTGGGAAGATAGTACGGGAACATGGGGATATGACAAGTAGGTAGGTAACACGTTGGGAAGATTGTACGGGACCATGGGGATATGACAAGTAGGTAGGTAACACGTTGGGAAGATAGTACGGGAACATGGTGATATGACAAGTAGGTAGGGAACACGTTGGGAAGATAGTATGGGACCATGGTGACATTACAAGTAGGTAGGTAACACGTTCGGAAGATAGTACGGGAACATGGTGATATGACAAGTAGGTAGGGAACACGTTGGGAAGATAGTACGGGAACATGGTGACATGATAAGTAGGTAGGGAACACGTTGGGAAGATAGTACGGGAACATGGGGATATGACAAGTAGGTAGGTAACACGTTGGGAAGATTGTACGGGACCATGGGAATATGACAAGTAGGTAGGTAACACGTTGGGAAGATAGTACGGGAACATGGTGACATGACAAGTAGGTAGGGAACACGTTGGGAAGATAGTATGGGACCATGGTGACATTACAAGTAGGTAGGTAACACGTTCGGAAGATAGTACGGGAACATGGTGATATGACAAGTAGGTAGGGAACACGTTGGGAAGATAGTACGGGAACATGGTGACATGATAAGTAGGTAGGGAACACGTTGGGAAGATAGTACGGGAACATGGTGACATGACAAGTAGGTAGGGAACACGTTGGGAAGATAGTACGGGAACATGGTGATATGACAAGTAGGTAGGGAACACGTTGGGAAGATAGTACGGGAACATGGTGACATTACAAGTAGGTAGGGAACACGTTGGGAAGATAGTACGGGAACATGGTGACATGACAAGTAGGTAGGGAACACGTTGGGAAGATAGTACGGGAACATGGTGACATGACAAGTAGGTAGGGAACACGTTGGGAAGATAGTACGGGAACATGGTGATATGACAAGTAGGTAGGGAACACGTTGGGAAGATAGTACGGGAACATGGTGACATGACAAGTAGGTAGGGAACACGTTGGGAAGATAGTACGGGAACATGGTGACATGACAAGTAGGTAGGGAACACGTTGGGAAGATAGTACGGGAACATGGTGACATGACAAGTAGGTAGGGAACACGTTGGGAAGATAGTACGGGAACATGGTGACATGACAAGTAGGTAGGGAACACGTTGGGAAGATAGTACGGGAACATGGTGACATGACAAGTAGGTAGGGAACACGTTGGGAAGATAGTACGGGAACATGGTGACATGACAAGTAGGTAGGTAACACGTTGGGAAGATAGTACGGGAACATGGTGACATGACAAGTAGGTAGGGAACACGTTGGGAAGATAGTACGGGAACATGGTGACATGACAAGTAGGTAGGGAACACGTTGGGAAGATAGTACGGGAACATGGTGACATGACAAGTAGGTAGGGAACACGTTGGGAAGATAGTACGGGAACATGGTGACATGACAAGTAGGTAGGGAACACGTTGGGAAGATAGTACGGGAACATGGTGACATGACAAGTAGGTAGGGAACACGTTGGGAAGATAGTACGGGAACATGGTGACATGACAAGTAGGTAGGGAACACGTTGGGAAGATAGTACGGGAACATGGTGACATGACAAGTAGGTAGGGAACACGTTGGGAAGATAGTATGGGAACATGGTGACATTACAAGTAGGTAGGGAACACGTTGGGAAGATAGTACGGGAACATGGTGATATGACAAGTAGGTAGGGAACACGTTGGGAAGATAGTACGGGAACATGGTGACATGACAAGTAGGTAGGGAACACGTTGGGAAGATAGTACGGGAACATGGTGACATGACAAGTAGGTAGGGAACACGTTGGGAAGATAGTACGGGAACATGGTGACATGACAAGTAGGTAGGGGAACACGTTGGGAAGATAGTACGGGAACATGGTGACATTACAAGTAGGTAGGGAACACGTTGGGAAGATAGTACGGGAACATGGTGACATGACAAGTAGGTAGGGAACACGTTGGGAAGATAGTACGGGAACATGGTGACATGACAAGTAGCGAAGTAGGTAGGAACACGTTGGGAAGATAGTACGGGAACATGGTGACATGACAAGTAGGTAGGTAACACGTTGGGAAGATAGTACGGGAACATGGTGACATGACAAGTAGGTAGGGAACACGTTGGGAAGATAGTACGGGAACATGGTGACATGACAAGTAGGTAGGGAACACGTTGGGAAGATAGTACGGGAACATGGTGACATGACAAGTAGCGAAGTAGGTAGGAACACGTTGGGAAGATAGTACGGGAACATGGTGACATGATAAGTAGGTAGGGAACACGTTGGGAAGATAGTACGGGAACATGGTGACATTACAAGTAGGTAGGGAACACGTTGGGAAGATAGTACGGGAACATGGTGACATGACAAGTAGGTAGGGAACACGTTGGGAAGATAGTACGGGAACATGGTGACATGACAAGTAGCGAAGTAGGTAGGTAACACGTTGGGAAGATAGTACGGGAACATGGTGACATGACAAGTAGGTAGGTAACACGTTGGGAAGATAGTACGGGAACATGGTGACATGACAAGTAGGTAGGTAACACGTTGGGAAGATAGTACGGGAACATGGTGACATGACAAGTAGGCAGGGGACACATTGGGAAGATTGTACGGGAACATGGTGAGATGACAAGTAGGTAGGGAACACGTTGGGAAGATAGTACGGGAACATGGGGATATGACAAGTAGGTAGGTAACACGTTGGGAAGATTGTACGGGAACATGGTGACATGACAAGTAGGTAGGTAACACGTTGGGAAGATAGTACGGGAACATGGTGACATGACAAGTAGGTAGGGAACACGTTGGGAAGATAGTACGGGAACATGGTGACATGACAAGTAGGCAGGGGACACATTGGGAAGATTGTACGGGAACATGGTGAGATGACAAGTAGGTAGGGAACACGTTGGGAAGATAGTACGGGAACATGGTGACATGACAAGTAGGTAGGGAACACGTTGGGAAGATAGTACGGGAACATGGTGACATGACAAGTAGGCAGGGGACACATTGGGAAGATTGTACGGGAACATGGTGAGATGACAAGTAGGTAGGGAACACGTTGGGAAGATAGTACGGGAACATGGGGATATGACAAGTAGGTAGGTAACACGTTGGGAAGATTGTACGGGACCATGGGGATATGACAAGTAGGTAGGTAACACGTTGGGAAGATTGTACGGGAACATGGGGATATGACAAGTAGGTAGGTAACACGTTCGGAAGATAGTACGGGAACATGGTGATATGACAAGTAGGTAGGGAACACGTTGGGAAGATAGTACGGGAACATGGGGATATGACAAGTAGGTAGGTAACACGTTGGGAAGATTGTACGGGACCATGGGGATATGACAAGTAGGTAGGTAACACGTTGGGAAGATAGTACGGGAACATGGGGATATGACAAGTAGGTAGGTAACACGTTGGGAAGATTGTACGGGACCATGGGGATATGACAAGTAGGTAGGTAACACGTTGGGAAGATAGTACGGGAACATGGTGATATGACAAGTAGGTAGGGAACACGTTGGGAAGATAGTACGGGAACATGGGGATATGACAAGTAGGTAGGGAACACGTTGGGAAGATAGTACGGGAACATGGGGATATGACAAGTAGGTAGGTAACACGTTGGGAAGATTGTACGGGACCATGGGGATATGACAAGTAGGTAGGTAACACGTTGGGAAGATAGTACGGGAACATGGGGATATGACAAGTAGGTAGGGGACACATTGGGAAGATTGTACGGGAACATGGTGATATGACAAGTAGGTAGGGAACACGTTGGGAAGATAGTACGGGAACATGGGGATATGACAAGTAGGTAGGTAACACGTTGGGAAGATAGTACGGGAACATGGGGATATGACAAGTAGGTAGGGAACACGTTGGGAAGATAGTACGGGAACATGGTGACATGACAAGTAGGTAGGTAACACGTTGGGAAGATAGTACGGGAACATGGGGATATGACAAGTAGGTAGGTAACACGTTGGGAAGATAGTACGGGAACATGGGGATATGACAAGTAGGTAGGTAACACGTTGGGAAGATAGTACGGGAACATGGGGATATGACAAGTAGGTAGGTAACACGTTGGGAAGATAGTACGGGAACATGGGGATATGACAAGTAGGTAGGTAACACGTTGGGAAGATAGTACGGGAACATGGGGATATGACAAGTAGGTAGGTAACACGTTGGGAAGATAGTACGGGAACATGGGGATATGACAAGTAGATAGGGAACACGTTGGGAAGATAGTACGGGAACATGGTGACATGACAAGTAGGTAGGTAACACGTTGGGAAGATTGTACGGGACCATGGGGATATGACAAGTAGGTAGGTAACACGTTGGGAAGATAGTACGGGAACATGGTGACATTACAAGTAGGTAGGGAACACGTTGGGAAGATAGTACGGGAACATGGTGACATGACAAGTAGGTAGGGAACACGTTGGGAAGATAGTACGGGAACATGGTGATATGACAAGTAGGTAGGGAACACGTTGGGAAGATAGTACGGGAACATGGGGATATGACAAGTAGGTAGGTAACACGTTGGGAAGATTGTACGGGACCATGGGGATATGACAAGTAGGTAGGTAACACGTTGGGAAGATTGTACGGGACCATGGGGATATGACAAGTAGGTAGGTAACACGTTCGGAAGATAGTACGGGAACATGGTGATATGACAAGTAGGTAGGGAACACGTTGGGAAGATAGTACGGGAACATGGGGATATGACAAGTAGGTAGGTAACACGTTGGGAAGATTGTACGGGACCATGGGGATATGACAAGTAGGTAGGTAACACGTTGGGAAGATAGTACGGGAACATGGGGATATGACAAGTAGGTAGGTAACACGTTGGGAAGATTGTACGGGACCATGGGGATATGACAAGTAGGTAGGTAACACGTTGGGAAGATAGTACGGGAACATGGTGATATGACAAGTAGGTAGGGAACACGTTGGGAAGATAGTACGGGAACATGGGGATATGACAAGTAGGTAGGGAACACGTTGGGAAGATAGTACGGGAACATGGGGATATGACAAGTAGGTAGGTAACACGTTGGGAAGATTGTACGGGACCATGGGGATATGACAAGTAGGTAGGTAACACGTTGGGAAGATAGTACGGGAACATGGGGATATGACAAGTAGGTAGGGGACACATTGGGAAGATTGTACGGGAACATGGTGATATGACAAGTAGGTAGGGAACACGTTGGGAAGATAGTACGGGAACATGGGGATATGACAAGTAGGTAGGTAACACGTTGGGAAGATTGTACGGGACCATGGGGATATGACAAGTAGGTAGGGAACACGTTGGGAAGATAGTACGGGAACATGGTGACATGACAAGTAGGTAGGTAACACGTTGGGAAGATAGTACGGGAACATGGGGATATGACAAGTAGGTAGGTAACACGTTGGGAAGATAGTACGGGAACATGGGGATATGACAAGTAGGTAGGTAACACGTTGGGAAGATAGTACGGGAACATGGGGATATGACAAGTAGGTAGGTAACACGTTGGGAAGATAGTACGGGAACATGGGGATATGACAAGTAGGTAGGTAACACGTTGGGAAGATAGTACGGGAACATGGGGATATGACAAGTAGGTAGGTAACACGTTGGGAAGATAGTACGGGAACATGGGGATATGACAAGTAGATAGGGAACACGTTGGGAAGATAGTACGGGAACATGGTGACATGACAAGTAGGTAGGTAACACGTTGGGAAGATAGTACGGGAACATGGTGACATGACAAGTAGGTAGGTAACACGTTGGGAAGATAGTACGGGAACATGGTGACATGACAAGTAGGTAGGTAACACGTTGGGAAGATAGTACGGGAACATGGTGACATGACAAGTAGGTAGGTAACACGTTGGGAAGATAGTACGGGAACATGGTGACATGACAAGTAGGTAGGTAACACGTTGGGAAGATAGTACGGGAACATGGTGACATGACAAGTAGGTAGGGAACACGTTAGGGAACACCTTGTAAAAACACTTGGAAGAAAATATCAAAAGAGCAAGCTTCAAAACCCAATCAGCAAAATAGATTTAAAAGCAAACAACCAATTGAAATCAGCAACATGTTTTCATTACTGGATGAAACAAAAACCATTGAACATTTACTAATAGAGCAAAACACCCATCTGTCCAATCTTTTAAAGTCAACTGTCCCACCAAATGTCAGTACACCATCTTCAAAAAATCTTCATGATAAAAACAACCAGGTACATGGAGACAACCTTGTTACCGTGCACATTACAGGATTGCCACCCAACTCGTCCTCATTAAACATATCTCAATTCTGTTATAAACAAACTGGCCATAGGCCAATAAATGTCTGGGTATCAGGTTATAAGGGTTATAAAAAGCATACAAAGATCACTATTGAATCAGTGTACACAGGAATATATAACCAACCCGAGATGTGGCCAGAAGGAAGTCAAATCACGCGAGTTGAAAATAGGCAATGGGACAATGTTATTCATGCCGAACCTCGAACATCATCTAGTCCAACTAACAATAGACTTTCAAGTGAGAAACTACTGCCTGGGCCTAATAAACTTCGCGACTTTCCAAATCTACATCGTAATAATATGCCATCAACTGAGTCTTTTTCCAAACCTAATACTCACATCAGAAACAGAACCACTCAGTGGAGAAATGACATGACTTACGCTAACAGATTATCTAGTGGAAGACATTATCCAAGCACAGACACAAGGAACATGAATGATTACAGTAATAATATCAACTATGCATATAATAACCGTGACAAACACTTTCAATATAGGCCACCAAAACAAGTACATAACCTTTATGCTAATAAGGACTCCAATAGAAGCATTTGGGAGTCAGAAAACCATCCTGGAAACAAATATCCAATACCTCAACATCATCAATACCAGTCACCAGTAAATCGATCATACAACAACTTATCTTACAGAGATGCGGCAATGTTACATCCTAGTCGTAGATATCGCTTTTAAATCACCTACACAATCTACTCAGATACTTGGCTCTTCTAGAAGGATTAACTCTTTACCACTATACTGTAAAACTCTTCTAAGAAATTCCCTGAATTTGAAAGAACCAAGATCTTTTGTGAATAAAACAAATAATATCAAACTGGATAACAATGTAAGTAATAATAAACGCTGCCGCAAACTGAAAGTCGAAACTTTCAACTGCAAGGGGTATGTAAGAAATATAGAGTATATTAGATCAATCTGTAATACACACAAACCGGATATTCTCTGTCTTCAGGAGCATTGGTTAGGCCCAAGGGAAGCGGAGTATTATCTAGATCAGCTTAGTATACATGAGCACTATACATGTATAACATTTACTGTTTCTGATGAGATGAAGAAGCTAAAACGACGGGTGCGTGGAGAAGGTGGAACTGCAATCTTCGTAAAAAATCACTTATTACCATTCTCCAAACCACTTCAATGTCAGTCTGATAGGCTGTGTGGTATTTTCCTCAAAGGATTTCATAACATAAATCTAGCTATTTTCAACACATACATGCCAGCTGATTGTGGCAATCCAGATGACAACTTCAAATTCAAATCGGAGGCAAATATCATTGCATCTGTGTTCGAAGAATGTTTAAATGACAATATAACCCCACTTCTTGCAGGCGACCTAAATCATATTTTTCTTGGAGATAGGGGCATTCATCCCAGAATGCCACCAGGAAGTATGTCAAACAAAAGATTTCAACGCTCCAATATTTTCCGTGAAACACTCTCTGAACCTTATAACCTGATAGCTGCTGATATGACGGAGATAGGGCATGGCGACCTGCACACCTTCCGTGTAGGCTTGAACAAAAGCTACATAGATCATGTCTTAATGCCCCTGCACCTGATACCAGATCTCTCAGAAGCCAATGTTGAAGAGCGTGTTCAAAAAAATTTGTCTGATCATCAACCAGTGCATTCCGTTCTGTTGCTGGGAGAATATGGAGAGGATGATGAAAGGTATCCAAAATCAAAGATGAAAAACATTAAATTTCACTTCAAACGTGCCACCAGTGATCAGCTGACCTCATATAAATGTCAGATTGAAACCGTTTTAAGTAATACTACTGCTAATTGTGCTGATACCAAAGCGGAACTGATAATTAGAACAATACATGAAGCAGCAGTGAATAATATCCCATACTCTTTTATAAAGCACAACTCAAAAAAGAAAACTACGAGCAATACAGACTCTTACATGGAATACTTACAAACGTTGATAAGCACAAATAGGCATAATCCAAAGGCATTTTGGAGGAAAATTCGAACTAGAAAGAGGCAGTCGTATTCTGACAAACATATGAAAGATATTCATCAAAATATAAAACAACACTTCACCAATGAGAGTAGGAATGATCACCCATCAATAGATCGATCAAATATAGAGCAACCTGAGAGGGGAAGATGCACAGTTATACAGCCATCTGATATCAATGACCTTATTATGAAATTAAACATAGGAAAATCAGAAGATATTTTTAACCAGAATGCAGAATGCTTTCGGTATGCGATCTCACCTACCCTAAGTTTGACAATTGCCGACTTATTTAACAATATAATAAAAGATGAATCTTGTCCACAAATATTGTCTGTTAGCGTAATTACTCCAATACAAAAACCACAGAAAGTTCCAACCTTAATACCTGAAGAAACATCATATAGGAACATCAGCATTACACTAACTCTGGCAAAACTCTGGGAACTCTCACTTCTTAAGGAACTGTCTACTCTGTCTACCAGTGATCTACAACTTGGTTACAAAGCAAATATTGGAGCTGACATTGCACACTTGGCTGTCTCTGGTTTAATTAACAAATTCATCCACAAAAACTCTCATGTATACCTATTAAGTCTGGACTTATCATCTGCCTTCGATAAAGTGAACCACGAATTTCTATTTCATAAAATGCGACAAACATCGGTTCCACCAGAAATTGTCAATGCACTTGAATCTAATTACAAGCAATCAGTTGGATACATTTCGTGTGGTGGCTATTTGATCGGCGGTGGTATAGTCATAGAACAAGGAGTACGACAAGGAGGCATACTCTCTCCTCTCCTTTTTAACTTTTATATGAAGGAGCTTTTTGACCAGTTACGAGACAGTGGGTTGGGTTTACATATCAACAATAGCTCTTTTTGCGTAATTAACTACGCTGATGATATCATACTTCTAAGTAACATAAAACGAGATCTAGTGAAGCTAATGCAGATTGCTAATGTCTTCCTCGAGGACCACCACATGAAGCTGAATTTAAAAAAGAGCCATTTCCTCTCCATAGATAAAAATGGTCTAACTGACACCAGCGATACCATCCAAACAATTGAGGGCATAACTTTATACGGTAAAGATTCTTGCAGATTCATGGGCATCCCAATTCCTTCCAATTCCGCAACTACTGCTAGTTTTATAGAAACAAAAATCTGGCAAAATCTAGGAATGCTAAAGCAGAGGGGCTTTATGATCAATAGCGTACCCATTCAGATATGTAAGACAGTTTGGAATATGGTCTGCATTCCTAGTATAATATACGGTGCATCCCATCTATCATCACCGGACATAAACATAACGAGTAAAAACTGCCGAAAAGTTATGAGGAAAATCACTGGTCTCAATAACAGGGTTTCCAACTCAGCATTATATAATATCTTCGGTTTCAATGTGGAGTTGCACATTCATATGTATCAATTCCGTTTAATATATAGAATTTTTAATACCAGAAATAAGACATTAACTGAGTTATTCTCTAGTATATTATGTGACCATTTTTTGGGTTACAAATTCGAACTGTTCTACTCTTACGAGTCTACTTCATGGTTGCTTGGCCTACCAAGCCTCTCTTCCATAGCAGTACACCAGTATTCTGTTACTGAATGTGTAAATCGATGCAAACGAAACCTTTTTAGTGAACTATCACACAAGGATATATTTATCACATCGTTTTGCAACTGCGTATTAAGCAAATATGAATATGATAGTACTATTCGTGCCCAAGTTATTAAAGACTATCTACTTAGCTCATTGTAATTATCATATTATATCTTTACTACTTTTACAATCACACCGTATATATGTTATATTTATTGTGCGTATTGTGTCCAATTGTTGAAATTTTACTGAAATCGAATCAATAAAGCGCCGGGGCATAGCCCGGATAGTTAATAATAATAATAACACGTTGGGAAGATAGTACGGGAACATGGTGACATGAAAAGTAGGTAGGGAACACGTTGGGAAGATAGTACGGGAACATGGTGATATGACAAGTAGGTAGGGAACACGTTGGGAAGATAGTACGGGAACATGGTGATATGACAAGTAGATAGGGAACACGTTGGGAAGATAGTACGGGAACATGGTGACATTACAAGTAGGTAGGGAACACGTTGGGAAGATAGTACGGAAACATGGTGATATGACAAGTAGATAGGGAACACGTTGGGAAGATAGTACGGGAACATGGTGACATTACAAGTAGGTAGGGAACACGTTGGGAAGATAGTACGGAAACATGGTGATATGACAAGTAGATAGGGAACACGTTCGGAAGATAGTACGGGAACATGGTGACATGACAAGTAGGTAGGTAACACGTTGGGAAGATAGTACGGAAACATGGTAACATTACAAGTAGCGAAGTAGGTAGGTAACACGTTGGGAAGATAGTACGGGAACATGGTGACATGAAAAGTAGGTAGGGAACACGTTGGGAAGATAGTACGGGAACATGGTGATATGACAAGTAGGTAGGGAACACGTTGGGAAGATAGTACGGGAACATGGTGACATTACAAGTAGGTAGGGAACACGTTGGGAAGATAGTACGGAAACATGGTGATATGACAAGTAGATAGGGAACACGTTGGGAAGATAGTACGGGAACATGGTGACATGAAAAGTAGGTAGGGAACACGTTGGGAAGATAGTACGGAAACATGGTGATATGACAAGTAGATAGGGAACACGTTCGGAAGATAGTACGGGAACATGGTGATATGACAAGTAGATAGGGAACACGTTGGGAAGATAGTACGGGAACATGGTGACATGAAAAGTAGGTAGGGAACACGTTCGGAAGATAGTACGGGAACATGGTGACATGACAAGTAGGTAGGGAACACGTTGGGAAGATAGTACGGGAACATGGTGATTGGTGATATGACAAGTAGGTAGGGAACACGTTGGGAAGATTGTACGGGAACATGGTGACATGACAAGTAGGTAGGTAACACGTTGGGAAGATAGTACGGGAACATGGTGACATGATAAGTAGGTAGGGAACACGTTGGGAAGATAGTACGGGAACATGGTGACATGACAAGTAGGTAGGGAACACGTTGGGAAGATAGTACGGGAACATGGTGATATGATAAGTAGATAGGTAACACGTTGGGAAGATAGTACGGAAACATGGTGACATGACAAGTAGGTAGGGAACACGTTGGGAAGATAGTACGGGAACATGGTGAGATGACAAGTAGGTAGGGAACACGTTGGGAAGATTGTACGGGAACATGGTGATATGATAAGTAGATAGGTAACACGTTGGGAAGATTGTACGGGAACATGGTGACATGACAAGTAGGTAGGTAACACGTTGGGAAGATAGTACGGGAACATGGTGACATGAAAAGTAGGTAGGGAACACATTGGGAAGATAGTACGGGAACATGGTGATATGATAAGTAGATAGGTAACACGTTGGGAAGATTGTACGGGAACATGGTGACATGACAAGTAGGTAGGTAACACGTTGGGAAGATAGTACGGGAACATGGTGACATGAAAAGTAGGTAGGGAACACATTGGGAAGATAGTACGGGAACATGGTGATATGATAAGTAGATAGGTAACACGTTGGGAAGATTGTACGGGAACATGGTGACATGACAAGTAGGTAGGGAACACGTTGGGAAGATAGTACGGGAACATGGTGACATGAAAAGTAGGTAGGGAACACATTGGGAAGATAGTACGGGAACATGGTGATATGATAAGTAGATAGGTAACACGTTGGGAAGATTGTACGGGAACATGGTGACATGACAAGTAGGTAGGTAACACGTTGGGAAGATAGTACGGGAACATGGTGACATGATAAGTAGATAGGTAACACGTTGGGAAGATTGTACGGGAACATGGTGACATGACAAGTAGGTAGGTAACACGTTGGGAAGATTGTACGGGAACATGGTGACATGACAAGTAGGTAGGTAACACGTTGGGAAGATTGTACGGAAACATGGTGACATGACAATAAGTAGGTAGGTAACACGTTGGGAAGATTGTACGGGAACATGGTGACATGACAATAAGTAGGTAGGTAACACGTTGGGAAGATTGTACGGGAACATGGTGACATGACAAGTAGGTAGGTAACACGTTGGGAAGATTGTACGGAAACATGGTGACATGACAATAAGTAGGTAGGTAACACGTTGGGAAGATTGTACGGGAACATGGTGACATGACAAGTAGGTAGGTAACACGTTGGGAAGATTGTACGGGAACATGGTGACATGACAAGTAGGTAGGTAACACGTTGGGAAGATTGTACGGAAACATGGTGACATGACAATAAGTAGGTAGGTAACACGTTGGGAAGATTGTACGGGAACATGGTGACATGATAAGTAGGTAGGGAACACGTTGGGAAGATAGTACGGGAACATGGTGACATGACAAGTAGGTAGGGAACACGTTGGGAAGATAGTACGGGAACATGGTGACATGACAAGTAGGTAGGTAACACGTTGGGAAGATTGTACGGGAACATGGTGACATGACAAGTAGGTAGGTAACACGTTGGGAAGATTGTACGGGAACATGGTGATATGATAAGTAGATAGGTAACACGTTGGGAAGATAGTACGGGAACATGGTGACATGACAAGTAGGTAGGTAACACGTTGGGAAGATTGTACGGGAACATGGTGACATGACAAGTAGGTAGGTAACACGTTGGGAAGATTGTACGGGAACATGGTGATATGATAAGTAGATAGGTAACACGTTGGGAAGATAGTACGGGAACATGGTGACATGACAAGTAGGTAGGTAACACGTTGGGAAGATTGTACGGGAACATGGTGATATGATAAGTAGATAGGTAACACGTTGGGAAGATAGTACGGGAACATGGTGAGATGACAAGTAGGTAGGGAACACGTTGGGAAGATAGTACGGGAACATGGTGACATGACAAGTAGGTAGGTAACACGTTGGGAAGATTGTACGGGAACATGGTGACATGACAAGTAGGTAGGTAACACGTTGGGAAGATTGTACGGGAACATGGTGATATGATAAGTAGATAGGTAACACGTTGGGAAGATAGTACGGGAACATGGTGACATGACAAGTAGGTAGGTAACACGTTGGGAAGATTGTACGGGAACATGGTGATATGATAAGTAGATAGGTAACACGTTGGGAAGATAGTACGGGAACATGGTGAGATGACAAGTAGGTAGGGAACACGTTAGGAAGATTGTACGGAAACATGGTGACATGATAAGTAGATAGGTAACACGTTGGGAAGATAGTACGGGAACATGGTGACATGATAAGTAGGTAGGGAACACGTTGGGAAGATTGTACGGAAACATGGTGACATTACAAGTAGCGAAGTAGGTAGGTAACACGTTGGGAAGATAGTACGGGAACATGGTGACATGACAAGTAGGTAGGTAACACGTTGGGAAGATAGTACGGGAACATGGTGACATGACAAGTAGGTAGGGAACACGTTGGGAAGATTGTACGGAAACATGGTGACATGATAAGTAGGTAGGGAACACGTTGGGAAGATTGTACGGGAACATGGTGATATGATAAGTAGATAGGTAACACGTTGGGAAGATAGTACGGGAACATGGTGAGATGATAAGTAGGTAGGGAACACGTTGGGAAGATTGTACGGGAACATGGTGATATGATAAGTAGATAGGTAACACGTTGGGAAGATAGTACGGGAACATGGTGAGATGACAAGTAGGTAGGGAACACGTTAGGAAGATTGTACGGAAACATGGTGACATGATAAGTAGATAGGTAACACGTTGGGAAGATAGTACGGGAACATGGTGACATGATAAGTAGGTAGGGAACACGTTGGGAAGATTGTACGGAAACATGGTGACATTACAAGTAGCGAAGTAGGTAGGTAACACGTTGGGAAGATAGTACGGGAACATGGTGACATGACAAGTAGGTAGGTAACACGTTGGGAAGATTGTACGGAAACATGGTGACATGACAATAAGTAGGTAGGTAACACGTTGGGAAGATTGTACGGAAACATGGTGACATGACAAGTAGGTAGGTAACACGTTGGGAAGATAGTACGGGAACATGGTGACATGATAAGTAGGTAGGGAACACGTTGGGAAGATTGTACGGAAACATGGTGACATTACAAGTAGCGAAGTAGGTAGGTAACACGTTGGGAAGATAGTACGGGAACATGGTGACATGACAATAAGTAGGTAGGTAACACGTTGGGAAGATTGTACGGGAACATGGTGACATGACAAGTAGGTAGGTAACACGTTGGGAAGATTGTACGGAAACATGGTGACATGACAATAAGTAGGTAGGTAACACGTTGGGAAGATTGTACGGAAACATGGTGACATGACAATAAGTAGGTAGGTAACACGTTGGGAAGATTGTACGGGAACATGGTGACATGACAAGTAGGTAGGTAACACGTTGGGAAGATTGTACGGAAACATGGTGACATGACAATAAGTAGGTAGGTAACACGTTGGGAAGATTGTACGGGAACATGGTGACATGATAAGTAGGTAGGTATGGAACACCAAAGTTGCAAGTTGCAATAACTTTTGAGTGTGTGAATGGATTTTGCTTAAATTATCAATACATATAATAAAATTTAAGAAATTCCACACAAAATATTATAATTTACTTTTTTCTCCGGGGGAAAAAAGTAAAACCAATGCAATCCTATGGGTTACTTTTTTTCAAAAGGGAAAAAGTTAAACTTTTCTCCAGATTTTGAGTTATATTCGAGCGAAAAAGTAACAAAATATGTAGCGCAACAAATGTATTTGTGGCGCAACCCGCGAGATACAATGGAGCGTAGCAGAAATAATGTATTTTGTTGCTCAACAATTTAATAATAACGATAAAGTTCTAATTATAAATGTCGTAGTCGTAGTTGGGTCGTCTTCCTGCGGCGGTAATTAATTCTGATTACAAATTGATTTAAGACAATATAAAGTACTAATAATAGACAGCGGTATTTATCGCCGTGTTCTTATTTTTTCCTCCATTTACAATAAATAGGAAGTTTCGTCACGACAAACGAGTGTATCTGGGAGCACTCAAGTATATGCCTCACGCCATCCTCAAACTCCTGGAGAATATGCCGTTCCCATGGGAACAGATACGGGATGTAAAGGTCATCTACCACATTACCGGAGCAATATCGTTTGTTAACGAGATTCCTTGGGTTGTGGAACCTGTGTATATGGCTCAATGGGGGTAAGTGAGTCCTTTTGTAAATAAGGTCACCTTGGTTGTGGAACCTGTGTATATGGTTCAATGGGGGGTAAGTGAGTCCTTTTGTAAATAAGGTCACCTTGGTTGGGGAACCTGTGTATATGGCTCAATGGGGGTAAGTGAGTCCTTTTGTAAATAAGGTCACCTTGGTTGGGGAACCTGTGTATATGGCTCAATGGGGGTAAGTGAGTCCTTTTGTAAATAAGGTCACCTTGGTTGTGGAACCTGTGTATATGGCTCAATGGGGGTAAGTGAGTCCTTTTGTAAATAAGGTCACCTTGGTTGTGGAACCTGTGTATATGGCTAAATGGGGGTAAGTGAGTCCTTTTGTAAATAAGGTCACCTTGGTTGGGGAACCTGTGTATATGGCTCAATGGGGGTAAGTGAGTCCTTTTGTAAATAAGGTCACCTTGGTTGTGGAACCTGTGTATATGGCTAAATGGGGGTAAGTGAGTCCTTTTGTAAATAAGGTCACCTTGGTTGGGGAACCTGTGTATATGGCTCAATGGGGGTAAGTGAGTCCTTTTGTAAATAAGGTCACCTTGGTTGGGGAACCTGTGTATATGGCTCAATGGGGGTAAGTGAGTCCTTTTGTAAATAAGGTCACCTTGGTTGTGGAACCTGTGTATATGGCTAAATGGGGGTAAGTGAGTCCTTTTGTAAATAAGGTCACCTTGGTTGGGGAACCTGTGTATATGGCTCAATGGGGGTAAGTGAGTCCTTTTGTAAATAAGGTCACCTTGGTTGGGGAACCTGTGTATATGGCTCAAATGGGGTAACTTGCGTCAGAGCGAGAGCACTGCCATTTGATTTGTTATTTTAAATATAATCAAATCACTAATTTAATTGTGTAACCTCTTATTTAATTAGACATAGTTATTCTATTATCTTTTGGATTATTCTAGAACTATGTGGATTATGATGCGACGAGAGAAACGCGATCGTCGCCACTTTAAGCGCATGAGATTCCCGCCCTTCGATGATGAAGAACCGCCACTCGACTACGGGGACAACATACTCGACGTGGAACCATTGGATCCTATTCAGGTAGGTTGGTGAGTACCTGAACCATTGGATCCTATTCGGGTAGGTTGATGAGTACCGGAACCATTGGATCCTATTCGGGTGGGTTGGTGATGGTGAGTACCAGTGGTGGAACCATTGGATCCTATTCGGCTAGGTTGGTGAGTACCTGAACCATTGGATCCTATTCGGGTATGTTGGTGAGTACCAGTGGTGGAACCATTGGATCCTATTCGGCTAGGTTGGTGAGTACCTGAACCATTGGATCCTATTCGGGTGGGTTGGTGATGGTGAGTACCAGTGGTGGAACCATTGGATCCTATTCGGCTAGGTTGGTGAGTACCTGAACCATTGGATCCTATTCGGGTAGGTTGGTGAGTACCTGAACCATTGGATCCTATTCGGGTAGGTTGATGAGTACCGGAACCATTGGATCCTATTCAGGTAGGTTGGTGAGTACCTGAACCATTGGATCCTATTCGGGTAGGTTGATGAGTACCAGAACCATTGGATCCTATTCGGGTAGGTTGGTGAGTACCTGAACCATTGGATCCTATTCAGGTAGGTTGGTGAGTACCGGAACCATTGGATCCTATTCGGGTAGGTTGGTGAGTACCTGAACCATTGGATCCTATTCAGGTAGGTTGGTGAGTACCGGAACCATTGGATCCTACTCAGGTATGTTGGTGAGTACCAGTGGTGGAACCATTGGATCCTATTCGGCTAGGTTGGTGAGTACCGAAACCACTGGATCCTATTCGGGTAGGTTGGTGAGTGCCGGAACCATTAGATCCTACTCAGATAGGTTGGTGAGTACCGGAACCATTGGATCCTATTCGGGTGGGTTGATGAGTATGAGTACCAGTGGTAGAACCATTGGATCCTATTCGGGTAGGTTGGTGAGTACCAGTGGTGAAACCATTGGATCCTATTCGGGTAGGTTGATGAGTACCACTGGTGGAACCATTTGATCATATTCAGGTAGGTTGGTGAATACCAGTGGTGGAACCATTTGATCCTATTCGGATAGGTTGGTGAGTACCGGAACCATTGGATCCTATTCGGCTGGGTTGATGAGTATGAGTACCAGTGGTAGAAACATTGGATCCTATTCAAGTAGGTTGGTGAGTACCGAAACCATTGGATCCTATTCGGGTAGGTTGGTGAGTACCGAAACCATTGGATCCTATTCAGGTAGGTTGGTGAGTGCCGGAACCATTAGATCCTACTCAGATAGGTTGGTGAGTACCGGAAACATTGGATCCTATTCGGGTGGGTTGGTGAGTACCTGTGGTGGAACCATTTGATCCTATTCAGGTAGGTTGGTGACTACCGGAACCACTGGATCCTATTCGGGTAGGTTGGTGAATGGTGAGTACCGGAACCATTGGATCCTATTCGGGTAGGTTGGTGAGTACCAGTGGTTTAACCATTGTATCCTATTCGGGTAGGTTGGTGACTACCGGAACCACTGGATCCTATTCGGGTAGGTTGGTGAGTACCGGAACCATGGGATCCTATTCGGGTAGGTTGGTGAGTACCAGTGGTGGAACCATTGGATCCTATTCGGGTAGGTTGGTGAGTACCACTGGTGGAACCATTTGATCCTATTCAGGTAGGTTGGTGATTACCGGAACCACTGGATCCTATTCGGGTAGGTTGGTGAGTACCGGAACCATGGGATCCTATTCGGGTAGGTTGGTAAGTACCTGTGGTGGACTATTTGATCATATTCGGGTAGGTTGGTGAGTACCGGAACCATTAGATCCTATTCGGGTATGTTGGTGAGTACCAGTGCTGGAACCATTGGATCCTATTCCGGTAGGTTGGTGCGTTGAGTACCAGTGCTGGAACCATTGGATCATATTCGGGTAGGTTGGTGACAACCGGAACCATTGGATCCTACTCAGGTAAGTTGGTGAGTACCGGAACCATTGGATCCTATTCGGGTAGGTTTGTGAGTACCGGAACCATTGGATCCTATTCAGGTAGGTTGGTGAGTACCGGACCATTGGATCCTATTCGGGTAGGTTGGTGAGTACCTGAACCATTGGATCCTATTCAGGTAGGTTGGTGAGTACCGGAACCATTGGATCCTATTCAGGTAGGTTGGTGAGTACCGGAACCATTGGATCCTATTCGGGTAGGTTGGTGAGTACCTGAACCATTGGATCCTATTCAGGTAGGTTGGTGAGTACCGGAACCATTGGATCCTACTCAGGTATGTTGGTGAGTACCAGTGGTGGAACCATTGGATCCTATTCGGGTGGGTTGGTGAGTACCAGTGGTGGAACCATTGGATCATATTCGGGTAGGTTGGTGACTACCGAAACCATTGGATCCTAACACTTGGTAATAAACTTGAATCCGCGTTTTACACCCCTTCCCGGATCCAGAAACACTTTGTAATTAACCCGAATCCGCGTTTTACACCCCTTCCCGGATCCAGTAACATTTTGAAATTAACCTGAATCCGTGTTTTACACCCCTTCCCGAATCCAGTAACAATTGGTAAATAAATTGAATCCGTGTTTTACACCCCTCCCCGGATCCAATAAGACTTTGTAATAAACCTGAATCCGTATTTTACACCCAATCCCGGATTCAATAGAAATATGAATCCGCGTTTTACACTCCGTTCAGGATTTAGCCTAAAATATGAATCCGCGCTTTACACTCAGTTCCGGATCGGAAAAAAAGGCCAATCTGCGTTTTACACTCGGTTACGGATTCGGTAAATTTGGCAGTGCACGGATCCGCAGATTACACCCTAAAAATGTAAATTCAGTCGACTTCCATAGGGACAATGTTAAATGATAGAATCCTGATCCGCGTTTTACTCTGACCCGAGGCTACTCTCATGTTCCACCCCGACCAACCAAGCCATTGGTGAACCTGAGGCAAGTCACTAGACAAGCCTCAGTTAATACCTTAACACTCGGGTCCCTAATGCGAAAAGGCGAGCTACGGCAGCCCTGGCTGACAAGCTTTGCAGTTGTGATGTGGATATTCAAGAGCACTTAATGCTGATTGTTCTGATTAAGGACTTGGGAGATGGCTGGCGACTTACCCTCGCCTCAGCGGATGACAGTGGTAATGGAGGTATTGATATATTCATGACTCCAACTGCATGAGCACATGCAGCATTGGACAAAATAGCCCATATCACCTCACCAACCGTATAATCCGTTGCCAATTCTCATGTTCTGGAAGACTAGCTAAGATAAGAAGAGATTTCCTAAGGTGGTTCTGATTGTCTGCTTTATCCATTAGTGTTGCCCCAGTATAGAGAACATGTCTTCTAAAGTGTCTTTCCTAGTAACTTTCCCGGGTGACTTTAATGCAAGACCTATTGAATCCTCTATAGTGATAGTGTCAACCGAAATGCAGTCCATCTTCAGGATTTCATCTCTGGAAATGGATTGTGTTCTCGGGTGGGACCCAGTTCAAGAAACGAACTAGAAAGCTGTTGACACCCAAAGTCCCAGGTAGACAATTTGCCTCTGAGGCAGAAGGTTACTGTGAGGGCTACATTTGCCTTCATGACGCAATTCGTTGCAGCTGCAGATACAATTTCTGTATACCCTGGAAACAAAAAAAGCAAATTTGTCAGTAAGCACAGATACATAATTCGGATGTACCGAAATGACCTATCTAAGGTGCAGATTGAGTCCCGCCGTCTCGGGCACACAGGACTGCCAAGGATGCAGTAAATACTGCATCTAGGTCCCTTAACCCTATCTAGCCCGGGCTATTTTACTACTTAATTTGCCTTGGGGGGTGGCTCAAAAATTACATTTTTGATGGTATATTCGAGGTCGCTGATCACGATAAATACTTGTTAAGAATATTTTATGGCAATGCAAGAATCATTTTTGTTGCTATTTTGGTCCAGTAGGACGAAAAGTACAAGTAAAAAATCTCAAACTAAAACGTTTTGTGTTTGTTTTGCTAATTGTGAAGAAATATGGGATTTCGAGGTCGCTGCTCGCTCACTTGCACCATTCTTGTTCATTATTGTGGTTGACTATGTTCTACGCATGTCCTTAGATCATTATAATGATGATGGGGTGATGATAACTCCACCTACTGGCTCCAGAAGTCGAGGAAATCCTGCCAAGTACCTAACTGATCTAGACTTTGCTGATGACTTAGGAGTACTCTCAGAATCATTAGAGGGAGCCAAACGGCTCCTCAGCTCATTAGAACATGCTGCTTCTAGTGTTGGTCTTTTTATTAACTCCAGAAAGACCACAATTCTGACAGTTAACTTTGAAAGTCCTCAGCAAGTCTCTGATCGGATGAGCATAAGCTCAAAGGATGGTATGCTTGAGCATGTGGTCGACTTCTGTTACCTGGGATCATGGATCCGGAAGTCAGGTGAGGACCTTCGAATACGTAAGGGAAAGGCATGGGCAGCCTTGAATAGGCTTTCCAGGATTTGGAAGTCACCGAGAATTAATCGGAAACGTAAGGTCCGATTATTTAGAGCAGCAGTAGTTCCAGTACTCCTCTACGGGAGTCCATGCTGGGCTCTAACTGCTGAGGACACCAAATCTCTGGATGGCACAATCACAAGAATGCTACGCCGGGTTCATTGTGTCACGTACAATGCACACATCTCCAACGAGACACTATATAACATTGGAGGTGTCTCATTGGTTCCCCCAAGCTTGACACTAGAACAAAATCGCCTCCGCTTTGCAGGACATTGCTTTCGCCGTGAGGACCAGCCAGTGCATAATCTTGTACTTTGGCAGCCTCATGGAGTGAATAAGCATGGTGGACAGCCCATGACTTTCTTGAGACGCATCTTAAAGGACACTGGCCTTAAAGATGCGGATGATCTAGCAAATGTCATGGGTGATAGGGAGTTGTGGCGGTGCAATTTTGTTGACAAGCCGGCACAGCATTCTTAAAAATGCAGCTGCAATGCAGCATGCCGATCATAGTAGAGGTCGCTGCTCACGATGAAATGCAAACATCATTTTTGGTGCCATTCTAAAAGTACAATCAGGATCAGGCCGCTGATTTACGATACAACTCGTTAAAAATCATTCGTGGTAACGAAACTATGATTTTTGGTGCTGGTCTGGTGGGAGAAAAAGACAAGAAGCATAAAATTTCAAACGTAGTTGGTTGGATAATACGATATTTCATAATCATATTCGTATTCGTATATGTATATATTCGTATAATCATATTCGTGATCAGTGTCCCAGAAAACCCCTAATGTCATAAAATCAGGTTGATTGGTAATGATTTTTGATATCACATTTGTGTTACTTTTATTTTTCGTGCCGCACATTGACTTGGCACGTATCCAAAAATGACGTAATCAACAAGGAGTGATATTTTTCAGTGTCATATTCGTCATCATCATCAGCAGCCCAAAAACCCATATATGGTCTTAAAATTAATTTAATTTTGTGGTTATTTTTCATTATCATATTTACACTACAGTACTTGTTTTTTTGTGCCCTAGGGCGCAGTCAAAATTACCAAAAATGTTCTCGAATGTTATATTTGAGTTCTATAATCGTGATCAGCAACCAGGAAAACCGCAATATACCGCAAATAAATTAATTTTAGTGAACCATAAAAACTTTTGAAAATGGTAGCACGAAAAATACTGTAAATGGGTGCCCGAAAGGGACCTCAGCTCGAAAACTAACATAGCCATATAAATGGCGTTTGCTCTGATAAATTTTAGGAAAAGTGACAATCTCGGTTGCCCAAACAAATTTGACTGAAAGATACAGATTAATTACAAAAAAATTTCTAAAATGCACCCCGCCCCGGGCCAAATAGGGTTAACAGGCAGTCCTCTGATAATCTGAAGGAACTTATCAATAAGCAGGTTGATGCCATCAACAATGCCAATGCAATCAGCTCAATCGACCAACCTGGTGATTGGGATGAAAATACAACCACCCACCAAGGTTTTAGGCTGAATCTCCAGCTGAACACCGCAATGGTTGGATTGCCCACTTTGAGAAGCTCCTAAACAACGATAAAGGTATTGCCTGATAACTTTGTGTTAAAAACATCGTGTGTCTGAGTCTGTACTCACAGATAGATATACCCAATGCAATGGTGACATCGCTTTTGCTGAAATCAAGACTGCTGCATAGAGCATTGAGACGAATCGTGCCAGTGGAGTTAATGGCGCCCCCCTGAGATCTTTAAAAGTGTTGAGCTCATTTACTCTACTATCGTGTACATGCATTGTATAGAACGAAGAGAATAATAGTGCGCGCCCGGGTTACTGCTTCAATCATGATACGTGAAAACCAAATTTACAAATATTCAAATTATTTAATAAATTAAATCAGGTAGGTAAAATTACAAAGACCACACAAGTAACCAATTATTACAACTCAGCAATATCAGTGCAGTGCAGTTCTCTGGGTAGTTAGGTATTTTCCATAGTCAGCTAGACAAAGGCCTGTAGACCGAAATATTGCTGAGTTGTAATAATTGGTTACTTGTGTGGTCTTTGTAATTTTACCTACCTGATTTAATTTATTAAATAATTTTAATATTTGTAAATTTGGTTTTCACGTATCAAGAACGAAGAGAGTCCTTCAATATAAAACACTTCTCAATAAAATTAAGTTAGTCCCCGTCCCCAACTCAATACTTTTTTTACTCGACATATTTCTGAAGTCTCCATATTTTTCACCAATACAGTTGACTATGTTCTACGCATGTCCTTAGATCATCTTATAATAAGGATGGGGTGGGTTGATGGTAGATAGGCCTAACACCCCCCCCCCCCCCCCCCCTGGCTCAATTTATATGTCAGGAAACCATCCAGTAATCATCTATAAATTCCTTGTAATATAATTTTATCATAAATATTTCAGTAGTATAAAATAAAGTGATATAATTTAGAAAAAAACCCTTTTTCATACTAACACAGCCACAGTTACAGAAAGAAAACCTTAAGAAAATTCAAAATTATAATACTGATCGCGAGAATGGAAAGTTTGTTGTGGAACATCTTGATCCTATTCCAAACAGCAAATTATCGAATAGCGAAAACACAGAACGTTTAGTATTTTGATCTCCTCCATCGTATCGGCCATCGGGTACCGGTAGATACAAAGGGAGAGGAGCGTTATGGTATCATCCAGTTTATGTACCATCGGGTAGGTACAAAGAAGAAATGAGAGCTGGAGAATCGCCTCCAAAATATGCAATGCAATAGTGCTCGTGCTCGCACACGCATGAATTAATGTTCCGGAAAAATAAAACAAACAAAGCGTAATTAATGTATATTTCAACGTATGTTTTTATAGTCACAACTCTGTTGGAGAATTTAGGTAGAATATTAATATCAATTAGCAGCAATACAATAAAACGAGCACACGAACACAGAAAATTATTCTGGAAGGTAGAGATATTCATCCACCAAAATACAAATAAAAGGTTGAGCACTGAACAATAATGTACCTACTTATATTGTAAGTACAGTACGATGTATATGGGCCAAATACAATTATTACTCTACGTGTATGGTGGTATTAGTCAAAAGTTACTTGTAAATGTAAATATAGTCACTTAAATGGATCTTAAACTGGCTATTTTCTTTAAACAATTTCAGCTGGTCTATTCTATATAATAATATATAGTTAATATTTAAATAAAACTGAAGGCAGAATTAAGTACAAAATATATACCCACTCAATTGTTACTTAATAAATTCTTTCTCTTGCATTCAATTTTACTGAATATGGGAATACCACAAATACAAAGTTGGCCTCATTTAAATCGCACACGAAAAAAACGACAGTCCACACTCCACAGCTACAAAATTGACACAAACCACAAGTAAAACACATGATAGAGAGAAACGTAGTCGGTTAGGTGTATCCGGAATGAGTTATTGGGTGTCGCTATGGATACGTTACACGGAGTTGGTTCTATTTCTCTGGTAAATCAATTCCACCGGCATTCATACGATCCGATGCCGAAGTTACGGAGAAGCCCAGAATCGATGGATCAACTCTCTTTAGATCTTTCTTACCCTTCTTAGTCTTCTTTGAGGCAGTTTGATCGGAGCGAGTTTCTGCTGCTGGGTCTACCGGCATCTGTCTGGACGGCTGACAGGCACCAGGTGGTTGCGCCATCATCCAGCCGGGCTGGGAACCCCGGTTAGTTTGTCTGCCAATCTTCGATGCAATCGAGGATTGTGTCTCGCTCGTTTTAACCATCGTGGAACTGCGAGCAAAGGACACCTGGTCCGCCATTAATTTCTTCTTCTTTATAAATTCTTTACCGAATTCCATAGTTTTACTCGATTCCCCGAGATATGAACGGATATATTCATGAACCTCGTAAGGCGATTCGATATCCTCAAGGAAACTAATGAAAGTCGGTATGTCAACCTCAGAGTACTGCAGTTTGGGCCCCCGACCCAAGAAACCCTCAGCCCAAACTGCCAACTCACTCTTAGTGTGGCTGTCAAACAACTTCCTTAGAATATCCTCATCAGTGTCCTTCTTGGTTTCTTCCACCTTACTAGCCACAAGGTTTGACTTCTTCCCTTTGTTTGGACTGGCACCAGTTGTCCCTATCGCTTGTCTACTACCAACCGTCCCATTATCACGCTGCTGTTCTCTTTGTATATCAATAAGGGATTTGGCTCCCACAGTGTATGAAGCATTCCAAGTCGGCTGTGGTGTATTCGGGATAACCTTATGTTGTTTCGTTTGTTCCCGAACCATTCTTTCCTCGTCTTCATGATTACGGAATTCCCGAACAATGTGTTGTTGCTGTTGTATATCGGTAAGGCATGGAGCAGCTGGTTTAGCAACAGCATTACCCCATTTAGCAGTGGCTGGTAAACTTCCTTGACCACTCCGTTGGCCTTGTGGTTGCTTGGCCAACATCGACCTTTTCTCTGCCTCCCGTTTTTGCTTCTCCAATGCCTCTAACTGGTCCATCTCAATCTTCCTAGCTTTCTCATCCTCTAATCTTCGCCGTTCCTCCTCCTTCCTTTGCCTCTCTTCTTCTCGTCTCTTCAATTCTTCCTCACGCTGTTTCTCCTGTCTTTCCTTCAATTCTTTCTGCTGAAGTTCTAATAATTTTTTTTCATCTTCTCGCTTTTGTTGTTCTTCTTTAAGTTGTCTTTCCTTCTCTTTCTGCTCATCAATAAGCCTTTGTTGCTCCCGTATCCTATCCTCCTCCCGTCTGCGGTCTTCCTCTTCCTTCTGAGCTTTCAGTTCTGCTTCTAAACGTTCACACTCAAGTTTTTGTTTACGAATTGCCTCCATTTCTGATTTTTTAATGAGTTGTTTGTGCATTTGACTCATAGTAAGTTGTTCTTGCGGTTTTGGATCAGATTTTAACTCTCGGCCAGGGTTTTTGCGAAATCCTAATGGCTGGACAGCTTTATCGAGTTCTTGGGTTTCCTGATTGGTGGGCAAAGCCACTGTTTTTCCATGAAGAATTGTGTCATTTTGAACAAGGCCTGATAAATCAGGTGATAGTGGATTTCGTAGATCATGATTACCTTTCCCAAGCTGGTCTGGTTTAATGGACCCTTGCGGTTGACCCCATGGTGAGTAAATAGTGTCAGAGAATGAAACAGAGCATGGTATTTGGGAGTGAGAGACATTTATTCCAAGAAGTTTTTGCAGGCCGAGGGATGGATTGGAGTCACTGTTTTCTGAAGTTGGGCTGTTTACAACTAGAGATGGTGCTGGGGCAGGTGTATAGTTACCAAAAGGAATGACTCCTCCATTGCGTAGGATAACAGAAGAGAGGGGTTCAAACATGCCATTGATGCTGTTCTTTACAGGCAAGTTTTGTGTAAAATACCCCGCTGTAAACCAATCCATCATGTCGACATCGCCAAAGGGACCTTGGACATCGTCTTGCGGGTCTTTATAGTACCATTGTGTTGGTGGTTGTGGCTGTGGCATGGGGGGACTATGAAATTTCTTCCAGCCGTAACTATCTGATACCAAATTTTCTGCAGACGCTGTTATGTGTGCGAAGCTTGGGTGTTCTGGGGAGTTTATAGTTATGTTGTTAACACCTGAAGTAGGTCCTACATAAGAAACAGTAGGTTGCAAATTCGTCATGGTCATTTCTGTTCTTGTATTATCAAGGACTGACGTGTTTCCCACTAACTTGCTTCCAGGCAATGCTTCTGGTATGGTTTTATTTTGAAAGTTATGTTGAGAGTGTGATACATGCTGTTGAGAAAATTTACTCGAAATATCTGATGGAAAATATCGGGATTCTACTACTTGTGGTTGGAAAAATTGGCTATCATTTCTGTCTGCATCATCATCCCAAACCTCATCGTAATCACTCGAGACCTGTGTTGGATACACGAAATTTTTCATTTTTGCTTCAATACTTTGTTCTGATTTAGTTACAATGCGATGAGAACTTGTATCTATCATTACATCTTTTGATGACATTAGATTGGGCTGAGTAATTTTATCCATTTGTTGGTCTTTTAAGTTGAACATGGCAGACTGATCTGGTTGGAAATGAACAGATTTTGAATAATCCCCAATGCGGTTACTATATGAAAAGGATGGTTCCTTGTTTTTTTCACTTGTATTCTCTAGTCGAGTGGGTGCCAAAGGACTGCGCACAAATTCCCGGTGTTCTTTTTTGTATTCAGGTGGAGCTGTAGAGTCTAAACCCCAATCACCGCCCTTTGCTGTAGACCAATTTGGAATTGGTTTGGCAGGAACTGGAGATAAATCAACTTGGGTTGACCATCCAGAAGCAGATGTCTGTGCTATTGACCAATCAGGTGTTGAGTTACCTCCCATTGACCAAGTTGTTGCTGGTACATTATGTCCATCATTCCTTGTTGTTGTTGACCAATCAGGGTCGGAGTCGTGTGTTGTTCTTTGGTATGGAATTGGCTCCTTTGTTATTGGTGCATCAGCACCCAAATCCCTATGTGTTGACCAATCTTGGGCTTGTGTTGTTCTTTGTCTTGTAATTGACTCCTTTGGTATTGGTATTGGCGCATCAGGACCTATATCCATAGCTGCTGACCTGTCTGGTGCCTGCACTGTATTTTGACTTGGGATTGATTCCTTTGGTATTGGAGCATCATGATCTAAATCCCTAGCAGTTGACCAGTCAGGGGCAATGTCACGAGTTGTTCTTTGACGCAATGACCGATCCCGCCTTGGCTCACCTACACCAGGCCGTCCTCTGAAACCTTCTGTTGGATGCTGCCTATTGTTTACACCAATATAGTTAGTCCGATTATCAATTCTGTGATCTGCAGTATTGATCTTCCCCGGACGTTCTTGTTCTCCTCTTCTCCAATTATCAGAACGGGATCCCTGGACCCAACCACCCCCATATTTGTTCCCACCACTATATTTATAACCATCATCATAATCGTGCTCAGTTTGATATGCAGATCTGTGGAATGCTCCCCTCCCCCCACCTCCAGAAACCCCCCCTCCCCTAATATTACCTCTTCCCCCACCACTCCACCGAAGAGCAGTTGAAGAATTTACAGAACAAATCATTAGCTGTTGTTCATGCTCATCAAACGGCTTGTTTGCCAGCGGCATTTGTTGTTCGACAGATAATAGTTGTGGTTTGATGTTTGGTGGAGTCTGGGTTACTGAAGGCAACAAGGCAATCATATCTTCCCGACCATAACGATACTTCGCTAATTGCACTGGTTTGTTGGATATATTATATGTTTGTTGGGACTGCGGTATAGACAACACCTCATTGACAACATTGCCAGATTCTGCATGATCCATTGGTTGCTGTCCCTGGTTCGATGATGGGTTGGATAATTGGCGAATCCAGTTGGGTCCAAATTTTAATGTATCAGAAGACATTATGGTTGTTAGTTTAGTAGTTTTTGAAGATGATGTGTCGAGGAGATAAGGAATACTTGTAAGTCGTCAAATATGTATATATTATACTATTTAGTATAATATAGAATATACAGATATAGGTAGTGTAACAAATATAAGCTAATCCAACAAAGTTTGTATAAATGCAAGTTTGTATTTATATACAAAACAAAGTCTAATTATATATATATGTGATGAGTTGTATTGGTATTTGGTATTAAATATACGGTTACTGACATATATATATATACGGTAGAATAACTTCAGAACTATTGACTATGGATGAAACATAATATATAGGCCCTATTATATTATATTTATAATCAGATAAGTATTAAATATTGGTCAGTTAGGAACAAATTAGCTTAACGTACTGCCTAAGGTAGGGTCTATTTAATGTATTAATAGGCCTACAATAATATAATTATCATACCGTAACTGAATATTATAAATATGTGGTTTATTATGGTTTGTCAGGGATTGGTGTATGTGTAGGTGAGGGGTCAGGTAGTCAGTCTGGCGTTGGTCTAAGTCTGTCACTCTGTCAGGGACCTGGGATTGGTCCGGGGTCCTGCTCTGTGTAGTGTTGGCTGCCCCCCCAGTATGACCAAGTGTGGAACTGTTTCACTAAAGTTGTAAAATATACCGCCGCATACAGAATGAAATCCGCGGCTCAGCAGCGAATGTCATCGCCTTGCTTCGTGTTTCATTACACTGACAGTCTGAACATGGCAACATGAATTTAAAATTGGGGCAATAATGGCTAAATGGCATCACAAGGAATCCCCCCCCCCCCCCCCCCCCCCCCCCCTACTCCTACAAAAGGCCCTGATTTGCGGAATAATCATGATAATAGCCTGAGCGTAGCCATTCAAATGACCGAAGCGTGAGCGTAAAATGTATCGGGCTCGGCGTAACTCCGGCGAGCATTGTGAGCAATTCCACTAATTCCAGCTTGGAGTATGACTGGGGTTGGTGTAGGCTGTAGGATAGTCCTAGGGGTACCGGTAAGTCCATTTCATACTTGTCAGCTTGTACTGCAGACTGCTATACTCCTGTACTCAGATTCAGGTATATGCTGCTGATCCTGATGTGTATCTGTGTACTGCTGTATAGCCTACTGCATAGGGCCTAATGCTGTAATGGTACGGTATACTATATAACTGTATAACAGTATGGTATGGTCCTATCAGCCTATGGCTGTATGCCAGGCTGCAAATGAAGTCCAAAAATCGCAACGCGTTGTGCGCGTATTTGAAATGGTGCGCGGTAAAAGCGCGTGGAATTGAAATAAAAGTGCGCGAAATTGTGTGAAAGACAACAAAAGTGCGCAGTAATCTGTGCAAAATATCAAAAGTCCTAAAAGTGCGCGGACAGACGGACAGACGGATGAGATGTAAAAAAGTTTACATGCATGCAACAGTGCAAAGTGAGAAAAATAATTTTCCACAAAGAAATTTCGCTCGCTTGGCTCGCGTTTCTTTGCATTTTGCATTGTTAATGAAAACATTTTGCTCGCTCGCGTTTTTTTTTTGTTAAAATGTGCAGATGTGGTATGCGCGTTTTTTTCGGTGCATGCGCGAGCGCGGTGTATTGTCCAATATTGCGCGGTTGAAAAATTGAGCGCAGGCGGCAGGTGGCAGGGCGTTGTGCGCGGTTCAGTCTGTCAGTGGTGGTTTGCAGCCTGGGCTGTATGGCAGTATGGGGCCGTTCGGTTATGTCAGTAGTAGTTTCTTGTTTGGGTTTGTTTTTCCTTTTGTTGTGTTTTCTACGATGGTGGATGGCGTATTTTCTATGAACAATGAATAGAACATGTACTGACTGACTGATATAGGTAGATAGGCTGATAGGCCTGTCTAGCACAGTCAGACAGTAGCAGCCTAGCACCTCTAGTGCCTATCGCCTATTACCTGATTACGGTATTATTTACCCAGATATCTGGAAATCCATATCAGCCTACCGTATTCTGGTATTGTACCGCTACTGGTACCTGTTGCGGTTAGCCCAGTACACAGTCTGACAGTAGGCCGGTCTGGCGGTAGGCTACCGTCAGGCCGTACAGCCGTGGTCCTAATTTTTATTTAAACTGCAGAACTGTTATAAATGAATTTTTTAAACTAGGCCTGGAGCAGTTGTGCAGAGCACCAGACTACCCTGCTGCCACAGCCAGAGAAGAGAGCACAGCACATGAGCATGTATGATGTCTGGATCCACTGGTGCTTAGATCGTGGCTTTTCCAGTTAACATTAGTCCATTTTGTATAAAACAAGTAATGTGGTTGGTGAAAGCTGCTACTAAGCAGCAACCAATCACGTTAATCCTGTTTAACACAGAGTCAATGAGAATGGAATATTGCTAACACTGCTAACATGAAAAAGTTCAGGTTACCTTTATTCCATATCTCAGTATCTGTATTCACTATTATCACCCTCCCCTTGCAGCCTTGTCTGTTTCATTATACAAGTTATATCGAAAGGAAAGCAGTCTGCAGTCAGGCGTCAGGCAGAACAGTACATCAGTAGGTACAGCAAATCAAATTATTAAGAATTGAAGCAACAGTAATTATAGCCAAAGCCAATGCAGGTACATACTGACATAATACTGTAATCAGTAATAGCAGGTTTTGTTAATTCAATACTTCAGTACTTTAAGCCTTAAACTGTTAAAGTGGCCTTATTCTTTCTCATGGTAGTTACATGGGGGCAGTAATGAGACGATTAAAAAAGTAGTGGAATGTAATTTATGCGAGAAGAAGTACACAGCAACCTCTGCATTATCGAGACACAAACAAAAAATTTATAAAAGGAGAACTGACAGCGAGACTAAACCATTTCCACGCTGTCCAGCCTGCCAGCACTGTTCTTTTTGCTACTCGCTGACTCGCGTGTCGGGAATGCTACCTACAGACTGACAGACAGACCTTGCTGCATGGAAACCAAATGAATGGATAGGATGTAGCGTTTGCAAGGGTGTAAAACACTACGCCAACAACCGGCAACCACTGCCGACAACAGCAAATGCAAATATGAAAATGTAACCTGAGTTCGTAACTCTCGTTTCTTGTTTTGGTTAGACCAGTCAGCCAGTAGACTAACTAACCTTCCACTGTAACCTGTTCCTTTCCCTCAATTAATAAATAACATTAATTACAGAATTAGCTTTAATAATGGTTGTCGGCGTTGGTTGTCGGCGTTACGGGGTAGCATCTCACCCCGTTTGCACGAAGTGGTTGGTGTCATAGAAGTTGTGTGAATAAAACGCAACACGAGTTTCGGGGTGATGAACTGATTGTGAGACCTGTATTTTCACTATTTTTCCCACATTGCAGCATTGAATATTACTACGTGGCAAGAGTATTCTGGTATTGTACCATATAATAAATATTATATGGCTTACTCGATTTCTAACTGACTAACAGACTACAGACAGACAGACTAACACTAGCAGCTTAATTACTGTAATGTGTAATCACTTTGGAATAATGGTAGGTCTAACCTGAACTTTTTGAAGTTAGCAATATGCAATATTCCATTCTCATTGACTCTGTGTTAAACAGGATTAACGTGATTGGTTGCTGCTTAGTCAGTTAGTAGCAGCCCCTAGCAGGTTTCTCCAACCACATCACTTGTTTTATACAAAATGGAATAATGTTAACTGGAAAAGCCACGATCTAAGCACCCGTCTGCCCGTGTCTAGATCCTGGATGTAGCGATGTAGGCATGTGTTAATGTGTATTTGAAAATTAAATGCGACCGAAAGACCGGAGCGAGCTTAAGCCGCCTGTAAGCAGTTAAGGCTGAAACTGTGAAATGTTGATTATTTTTGTTTAAGAGTTATGGCTGTATGCAGGTATTAGGCTGTTCAGCTGTTCACTGTTAGGCTACAGGCAGACCGGCCTGCCGGCTGACCGGTACAGTCAGACAGTGAAATCTTACTTTTATTCAAGGACTACTGAAGCTACTGCTGTACTGAGTACTTTTATTATTGTATTACTGTATTACAGTTTTATGTTTTGCCACTGCAGCACTGTACTGCCACAGCCAGGCAGCTGCAAATACGAAGTTATTGTTCGTAAGACGTCTAGTAATTTTATGGGCAATGTTATTTAGGCTTACTACATACAGTACTGCATGTGAATGACGATGCAGTTATAACGAACCTGCCTATAATAGGCCAGGGTAGTTCTTGTCAAGAGTTGAGCCGTTCAAAAACACGATGTGGTTATGTATATAAAATATGTGTAGTGTATATATGTATAACCATCCAATATCTCAAGCAGGTACGCAAACATTTTAATAACAAACTCTACATAAATCTTGGTTGCGCACAAGACTGTATATTTTTTGTGGCGTTTCGATCACGGGGTCACTGAAAAATTGCGGTTTTGAAAATTTAAAGTCGAATTTCACCGATTCCAACCCGTCGAGTATGGACCAACTTTTTTATTTGGGCTATTCAGTCATTTGAGCAACATATTTGTGCCTCAGAATCTTTTCAAATATCGCCAATCTCGCACAGAACGTCGCCAAAATTTGTTAGTCCGGCAAAAAAAAAACGCACTAATTCGTCTAAAAGAGTAAATTATTGGTTGCAGAATAATATGATTCAACTAGAAAAGCCAGTAAGTTGACTGGCTTCTGGTTATAAGGCTTCTGGTTATAAGGAGACCGTCCATAGTCAAACGTAGTGTTAGTTCAGTTGGGTCCCTCCTCATTCATTATATCAATCAACCTATAAAACATTTGAACGGCCCAGTGCTTACAATTCGATCAGCTGGCCTCCCACCTAACATAGCAGTGAGTAGTAGTAACCTTATAGATATTCCCATAGGATTCACTGGGAATTGCTATTCAGCTGTCGGGGTAATATATTATAAAAACTAATAGTTGATGTTTGATAACTGTCTGGGATAAAGTGAGAGAGTAATACATTTAGCAAGTAATATACTTCTCTGCAGTTTGGGCCTATCCATTCAATAAATAGTAGTAGCTTACTAGGCCCACATGAGTACCAGCAGCTGGTGTTTCTACTGTATCGTTTAGTTGATGGCAATTTTCGTGTTTTCATTTTCGCTCACTCAGGGTACTGGTTTGAGGGGCAGGTTCGTTTAAAGCCAGCTGGCTGGCTTTGTAGTATCAGTATATTATAAGGTGGGATTTGAGTTTGCTTCCATCCTTGCATGTTGGAATTTACAGCTGCACTGTATTCTTACTAGAAAGGCATTTCCTAAAGGAAATGCAACCACGAAGCTAAGAAGAATTAAACACTCTGTGATTCAACAGTTAATTGCTTTACCTATTTAAGAGGCATATGCATTAATTAACCTCCCATTAAGGCGGGGTAGCTCAGTTGGTTGAGCGCCGGGCCTGCAATCTATTGGTTGTAGGTTCAGCCCCGCCAGGGTCCACTCCGCCTTTCATCCACTGAAAATGAGTACCAGTTAAATAACTGGGAGCAAATCATGGGATAGGAGTAGCGCCCACCCCTACCCTCGGGTAGCAGCTATCGAAAGAGGAGCCTTCGGGTCGCCTCCGGCTTCGGCCGACTGTTTGCTTTGCTTGAAACTCCCATTACCATGGCAACTGGAGTTTTCTGGAACTGCCGAGTTTGTCATTACAGATCCGGTTTGTGGTTCCAGGTAACACATATCGATTTCAAGGAAGTTTCATTGAGTAGTTTATTTCCAAAATTAAGGATATATTTTTTAAAACGTGTATTAGCAGTGGTTATCATGGAAACCGAGAAATAGAAGGACTGTAATTGTGTGCCAATATAATGTAAATATAAATGTAAAGTCCAGAATTTCCCAAGTTTTCTAAAATGCCGACTTTTCGGCATATTTATTGGGGAAATGGCGAAGTAATATTTGCGTAGAAATATTTATCAAGGGCAGAACAATGAGTTCAAGCAAGCTCGAGCTCAGGCCCAACTCGATAACAATGAATGAATGAGCAGGCGCCAATATCGATTTCAATTGGATTTGGTTTATTGGCGCATCAAAAAAGGGTCATACTAAACTCCCAAAAGAATCCAATAGACCCAAAAGAACCCGATAGAACCGAAAAGAACCCAAATTTGTTATAAACATTACATTTTACTTCCAAATCTGCTGCAGATGTCCTTTTGCGCAGATTTTCTGCCACTTGTACTTGAATCTATTCTTCGAATTAACTAACCTGACTCTTAACCCGACCTAATATAATACTGACATTCATTCTACTGTAATAAGTTACTTGCTAAGTCACACAGAAAAACTCAAACACACAGTAGTGGAAGGCTACCAATAACTACAGTACAGAACGTAATGCAGGCAGACTAATACGTATCAGCTTTACAAACTTGCAGCGTTGTAGGACCTCTTCTACGTATACAGTAGGATTATTACTGTAAAGCCTAGGGGCCGCGGCTTGGAGGGGGCATCTAAATCTGAAAATAACTTTCTTTAGCAATACAGGGAAAGGAGCCGGTTAAAAAGACGGGCTTTTCTAACCGAAATAATAATCCTTTTCTTTAGCAATACAGGGAAAGGAGCAGGTTACAACGGCGGGCTTTTCTAACCAAAACAATAAAGGTTTCTTTAGCAATACAGGGAAATGAGCAGGTTACAAAGGCGGGCTTTTCTAACAAAATAATAATCCCTTTCTTTAGCAATACAAGGAAAGGAGCAGGATACAACGGCGTGCTTTTCTAACCAAAACAATAAACGTTTTATTAAGCAATGCGGGGAAAAGAGCAGGTTACAAAGGCGGGCCTTTCTAACCGAAATAATAATCCGTTTCTTTAGCAATACAGGGAAAGGAGCAGGTTACATGTTGAAAGTGTACGATTAAATAATGTACTCTAAGGTGGGCGGGAAATTCAAAACTGTCCTTTTGACTATGATCTATATATGACTGGATTATACCGTACCGGTCCGGTTTTGTTCTATAACTTTTGTACTTTGTCTGCAGTACCTTCCATGTAATGGTTCTGCATTATGTACAATATACTGTAACCCTACAATAAACTGCTGGTGTATGTAATCCCAATATTTCCCTATTTGTTCTGCCGGATAAAATTCAACAGGTTATGGGCCCAGGCTGCTAAACCACTACCGGGAATAAAATTAGTGCAGGGAAGTTTCAAATATTGGGATAGGTAAATTACCCAGTAAAAGCTGTAACAAACTCGCATTTTGAGAATGTCGGAGGTAACCATAAAGGATGAATTTCGCATTGCTAAATTCAATGGCGAAAACTACCACGACTGGAAATTCCAAATGGAACTATTGTTGATAGCTAAGGATTTATGGGGTTATGCGGACGGTACCGAGGTTCTGGATCCGGCTGCCGAGGATGCTAGGCGTACAGCATTTAGGCGAGGCGACAATCGAGCAAGGGCGATTATTTGCCTAAACATGGAAACTGATCAACAGGTTTATGTCCGGAATGCTACGACTGCCAAGGAGGCATGGACAAGCCTAAGGGATCATTTCGAAAAGACTACGTTGGCACACGTGGTCATGTATAGGCGTCGATTGTACAATTTAATACTGAAGGAAGGCGATTCAGTATTAACGCATGTGAATGAGATTAGAAAACTCTCAGATCATTTACGGGAAATAGGCGATCCCGTACAGGAGCGGGACTTGATTGTTATTCTGTTGTCTAGTCTTCCACCATTATTCGCGAGTCTGGTAACGTCACTTGAAGGTTCAGACTTGGATACACTGACCTGGGGATCAGTTCGCGATCGGTGTCTGCATGAGGAAGAGAAAAGTAAACAGTTTATTAATCGAGATAAACTGACTGAAAATGCCTTCACAGCATCTGCTGGTGGAAGTTCGACAAAGAAAAGTCCAATGTTTAAAAGCCCCAGTAGCAGTAGCCACAATAAAAAATCTGGAGGTGGGGATAAACCTGGTAAATGCTATAATTGCGGTAATAAGGGGCACTGGAAACGTGACTGCTATAAGCCACCAAAATTTGGTCAAAAGGGTAAACAGTCAAGTTTGGGACAAAATGAACATGCCGAGGTTGCAGAGGAAAATGGTATGGAGTGCGGCATTGCTCTGATTACCTCAATGACAGGAACTGCAGATTGGTGTATAGATTCCGGAGCATCACAGCATATGACATTTGATAAATCGAAATATAATTCATTCAAGGAGTTGGAGCCACCACGTCCAATTCTGCTGGGCGATAATCGGGTTGTTAATGCTGTTGGAACAGGAAATATACACATAGAGGTCGCTGTTGAGGGTAAATTGCGCTCTATTACTTTAAAAGATGTGTTGTACCTACCTGAGCTTAGGAGAAACTTATTTTCTGTACGTGCTGCTAATAAAGCTGCTAAAGGTGTGGAAGTCATATTCACCAATGACGAATGTATAGTGATGGTAAATGGCTGTAAGGAAATCATTGGAAAACTCAATGGTAAACTCTACCAATTCCATGAGAATGATTATTTGAATATCGCAGCTGAGAAAGTTGATATAAATTTGTGGCACCAGCGATATGGACATTTAAATTATGATAGTTTAAAACAACTAATAAATAAGAACATGATTTCCGGAATGAAGATGGCTGGAGAAAATGATAAGCTATGCGAGTCTTGTATAATTGGGAAACACCATCGATTACCATTTCCTACCAAGGAAGCTGAATCCAAGGAACGTGAAATACTGGAGCTAGTGCATAGTGACGTATGTGGACCGTTGCCGACTGAATCCATAGGGGGGTCTCGATATTTTGTCACATTTACCGATGACCGATCTCGATACATAATGGAATTCTGTATACGAAATAAGAGCAGTGTATTTGAGAAGTTCAAAGAATATGTAGCTACTGCTGAAAATGCTACAGGAAAAAGGGTAAAAATTCTCAGAAGTGACAATGGTGGGGAATACACATCAAATGAATTCAATAATTATTGTTCGGAACGAGGTATTCAACGAGAATTCAGTGTACCACATACTCCACAGCAGAATGGGATAGCTGAAAGGCTAAATCGAACACTAATGGAAAGTGTAAGATCAATGCTCCATAACTCTTCATTGCCTAAGTGTTTCTGGGCGGAAGCCGTCAGTACGGCCGTATACTTAAGGAATCGGAGTCCAACGTCAGTTATTAGAGGAAAGACTCCATATGAAGTTTGGCATGACCACAAACCAGACGTAAGTAATCTGCGAGTATTTGGTTGTGATGCTTACATTCATATCCCTGATAAGACAAGGAAGAAATTGGATGCAAAATCCATTCGGTGCAGATTCGTTGGTTACTGCAACGAACATAAAGGTTACAAATTCTTCTGTCCAGAATCTAAGAAGATGTTGGTTAGTAGAGATGTAAAGTTTATTGAGAATAACTTTGCGAAAACTGCAAAGGAGGTGTACGATGAATTAGGTGATAGTCATGTATTCAGTATCCCACAGAATACTGAAACTAGAGATCCAGTGGGAGCCCAGCATCTGTATGGTGATGATGGCCATAATGTAGTGGCTGGAGGGGCCCCAATAGAGATTAATAGATATCCGCGCCGTGAACATAGAGAGCCGGAATCGGATCCAGGGGTCATTCGGGGAAACTGGTGGGAAACACGTGATTGGCGACATGACCTAATACCTCAAGCTTCAGACAATGCAGAATTCGCCATGATAATCGAGTCGGACGAGCCACGAACCTACGATGAGGCTTCACAGGGTCCATATAATAAACAATGGAAGGAAGCAATGGACAATGAAATAAACTCACTGACTGAAAATAATACGTGGAATTTGGTAGAACTACCAAATGACAAGAATCTCGTAGGGAGCAAATGGACCTACAAGATTAAACGGGATAGCAAAGGGAATGTCAGTAGATTCAAGGCACGATTGGTAGCTCAGGGCTACTCACAGAAACAAGGAATTGATTTTAAAGAAGTATTTGCCCCTGTTGCACGCTACAGTTCAATTCGACTTCTATTAGCTATTACGAATGAACTTAACCTGGATGTGCACCAGTTAGATGTCAAGACAGCTTTTTTAAATGGGGTGATTGATTCAAATATATACATGAAGCAGCCACAGGGATACATAGATAAGGAATACCCTAACTCTGTTTGTAAACTAAATAGAAGTATATATGGGTTGAAACAATCAGCACGTCTCTGGAATAGGAGACTTGATAAAGTCCTTAAAGGAGAGGGTTACAGACAATCGGGGGCTGATAACTGTATTTATGTTAAGAAAGTAGATAACAGATTCATCCTATTGTCAGTATACGTGGATGACTTGATTATTGCATCAAATTGCATCGATCTACTCAATGAAGAGAAAGCACTATTGATTGATGTCAAAGTTTCAGATGACTGATCAAGGTGAGATAGAATATATACTAGGAATGGTTATCACAAGGAATCGTCAATCGAAGGAAATGTCAATTTCTCAGAGTCAATACCTGAAAGACATCTTGTACCGCTTTGGGATGGACTGTTGTAATCCAGTGTCAACTCCTATGGAAGTTAATGCGAAGTTTGATAAACTCACAGATGATGATGAGGGTATCGATACTGCACTGTACCAAGCAGTTATTGGAAGCTTGCTATATGCCGCGATTGGAACTAGACCAGATATTGCTCAGGCTGTGGGCGTTTTATCTCATTTTGTATCTAAACCTGGAGCGACACACTGGGCAGGCATCAAGCGTTTACTACGATACATAAAGGGGACAGTGGATTACGGAATCAAATTCGTTGGAAACGACAATGGACTATTGGTCGGATATTGTGATTCTGACTGGGCTGGGGACGAGTCAAATCGCAAATCCACATCCGGTTATGTGTTTACATTCAATGGAGGGGCCATAAGTTGGCAAAGTAAACAACAACCTATTGTTGCGTTATCAACCACTGAGGCTGAATACATTGCTCTAACTTCAGCATGCCAAGAATACATCTGGTTGAGCAGATTGCTGGCTGATATTGGGATGGCTCATCTCAATAGCGGAACTATATATGAGGATAACCAGGGGGCGATTGCGTTGGCTAAGAATCCAATTCAACATCGTCGAACGAAGCACATAGATATCCGCTACCACTTCATCAGGGAGAAGATCGAGAATGGTGAAGTGGATATTAAATACTGCCCAACTCAAAACATGATGGCTGATATTCTCACAAAGGGACTAGTACGGGAGAAATTCTTAGGATTACGCCATAAACTGGGTGTAATGAACCAAATAGTTCCCTAACTCACGAGATAATTGAATCGAGTGGGAGTGTTGAAAGTGTACGATTAAATAATGTACTCTAAGGTGGGCGGGAAATTCAAAACTGTCCTTTTGACTATGATCTATATATGACTGGATTATACCGTACCGGTCCGGTTTTGTTCTATAACTTTTGTACTTTGTCTGCAGTACCTTCCATGTAATGGTTCTGCATTATGTACAATATACTGTAACCCTACAATAAACTGCTGGTGTATGTAATCCCAATATTTCCCTATTTGTTC